>JASPKP010001148.1:22500-31715 GCA_030674155.1 Stramonita haemastoma
GGGCTGCTTTCACAGTTACCCTCTACCCTGCCAGTCATGCTACTATCAATTAAGACGTATTAGTGCAATTCGAAAGTACCTGTCCACTGATGCAACATCTAAACTCGTCACGTCTCTGATTCTTTCACGTCTCGACTATTGCAATTCTCTTTTGGCTGGTCTACCAGCATCATCTATCCACTCCCTTCAACGTATACAAAACTCTGCAGCTCGACTGGTCCTCAGAAAGAAAAAATCTGAGCACATTACTCCTCTCTTGCAATCTCTCCACTGGCTGCCTGTGCCACAGAGAGTAAACTATAAGATCAGTACTCTCTGTTATAAATGTCTTCACAAAACAGCACCCTCCTACCTCTGTGAATGTCTTTACCCGTACACTCCTTCTCGTTCCCTCCGCTCTGCTGCAGATACCCTGCGCTTACAAATACCTAGATTCAATCAATCCACCATCGGCCGTCGTGCTTTCTCTGTTTCTGGTCCAGTGATCTGGAACGATCTCCCTCTCTCCCTTCGTAAAAAGCCTACCTATGACACATTTAAATCCAGCCTCAAGACACACTTGTTTCAAAGCTAAGACTTTCCTATCCTGTTTCATCTTCTGCCCCTGCTCTCAACAGCCGAACTATCCACCACCCTGCCAAAGTGTTTAACCTCTATGTGTGTGTGTGTGTGTGTGTGTGTGTGTGTGTGTGTGTGTGTGTGTGTGTGTGTGTGTGTGTGTGTGTGTGTGTGTGTGTGTGTATTGTGGGGTTGTGTGTGTGTGTGTGTGTGTGTGTGTGTGTGTGTGTGTGTTAAAAATCTAAATTGTTGTTGACTGCATGTGCAAGAATTGGTTGAATGCAAGCGCTTTGATTTGTTTTTGCAAGATATAGCGCTATATAAATTCCATTTATTATTATTATTATTATTATTATTATTATTATTATTATTATTATTACCCACCACCTGAACACCTGCCTGATTGTGGATGGCCGCCTCCCTAGGGTCTGAGTGAGTGAGTGAGAGAGAGAGAGGGGGGGGAAGAGAGACAGAGATAGCAGACAGACACAGAGAGAGACAGAGACAGAGAGGGGAGAGAGGGTAGACAGTGATTGATAAAGTTTTAATGGAGAGCATTTTTTTCTAAAATATACAAATATATACATTTTTCTTGAAAACGAATGAACACCCCACCAAACTTTACCCAAACCAAATGAAAACAATTTCTGTAGATTGAAACAGACTTTACACTAGCTTTGGTGGCAACACTGGCTAACTTTCTAGGCTGTGAAATGCAGATGCATATCAAAGAGTATCCTAACCTTTTTACTCACAGTACATAATCATCTGCTGAAGACATGACTAAAAAGTCAAACTAAACAATTAGAAATGTTGCTCGATGTAGTGATAGAACATGATTTTTTTAAAGATGAGGAAATGAGGCAAAGCAATAACTTAAAACTTGCAACACTATAAAAAAAAATCCTCTGTATGGTAACATTGGTGAAGATGGTAATGATGCAGTATATGGCTGCTGCTGTTCACAAGCCCATGGCGGCCATAATGTCTGCTGCTTCAGCCCCCACACAGACAGTGTGCTGTCAGGCAGCACGTGAAGCAGGGAGACAAACGAGCCATTCGCCTGACCCCCCATCCCTTTGGGCCTTCAGTCTGTGAGCAGGACAGGAGGAAGGAGGGAGCCAGGCCAGAACCAAAATGGCCACAGCTGTCCTCTCCTCGTCTGCCTTTGCAGTTAACACTTCCTGTCCCTGGCTGTTCTTATTAATTTCGTGACACATAAGAAAGGGGACTTATGGTTACGAACCCTCGAATCCTGTTACTATGAAGCTGTGTGGCTTTATTTTTTCAAAGAATCAATGGAAAGCTATCTACTTTCAATCTTTAGTACTTTTCCCACACTGTCACAATGGTACTTTGAGCACATGCCTTAATCCCAGCCAAAGACCATGGTTCATCCAGTAATGTCATTTCATGCATGCAGTGGAAGGTAGGAGTGGCATTTTCAGAAACTTTAAAGATGGACATCATGATACAGAAATTTCTGTTTCTGAAAATGAAATGAGATTTTTTTCAGTGAAGTCACATTTTCTGTTGACAGTAAATATCACATAAATCTGAAATTTATAATTATTTAGGATGCTTATTTCTTTGTGAGTTTCTATCTATATGGCATTCATCTTTCTTTGGTAATCATACCCCCCACCTCTCTCTCTCTTTTTTCCAGCACACCCCTACAACCCTCTCTCTCTTTCCCTCTCATTCTATGTGTGCATGTTTGTTTGTATGTGTGTGTGTGTATGTGTATGTGTGTGTGTGTGTGAGTGTGTGTGTGTGTGTGTGTGTGTGTGTGTGTGTGTGTGTGTGTGTGTGTGTGCTTGCATGCCAAAGGGCATCAGTGTGTGTGTGTGTGTGTGTGTGTGTGTGTGTGTGTGTGTGTGTGTGTGTGTGGTGTTTTCATATGCATGTGTGTATGTGTGTATGCACATGTGTGCTTGGGTATGTGCATGCATACATTCATGTGTGTGCTTGTGTGTGCATACATGTGATCTTTGTTGCTGTTATTGTGCACCTCTTGTTCTTTATGTCTCTCTTTGTCTGTAAAACACTTAAAAATACCAGAGGGATAATTCCCACAGCACTGTATGCCTGAAGCTATGTTGGCAAAATCCTCTGTTAATAGCAACATGAAATGACATCAAATGCTTGATTTCCCATGTTGAAAACAGGCCTGTGATTTAAGCTACGTAGTAATCCCTTCATTACTTTTTTAATTGAAGCTTCACCTCCAGCACACATTCACACCATTCCTAATTACCCACAGTATTTTTAGTGGTTGCGGTAGTAGCAGCAGTAGAAGTAGAAACAGCAGCAGCAGGTGTAGTGATACTAGCAGCAGCAGCAGCAGCAGCAGCAGCAGCAGCAGCAGCAGAGTAGTAGTAGTAGTAGTAGTAGTAGTAGTAGTAGTAGTAGTAGTAGTAGTAGTAGTAGTAGTAGTAGTAGAAGCGGTGGTAGTGGTGGTGGTGGTAGTAGCAGCAGTAGCAGCAGCAGCAGCAGCAGCAGCAGCAGCAGCAGCAGCAGCAGTAGTAGTAGTAGTAGTAGTAGTAGTAGTAGTAGTAGTAGTAGCAGCAGCAGCAGCAGCAGCAGCAGAAGTAGTAGTAGTTGCTGTAGCAGTAGCAGTAGTGAATATAAATTAGTGAAAGTAACAGTAATAGCAGTAGGACCAGCAACTTTAAAAGTAAAAAGATAACAGCAGCACCAGCACTAGTAACAGTAACAGCAATAGAAGTAGCAGTTGCAGTAGTGGCAGCAGCAGTACTAGTAGAAGTAGTGCTCATATCCACACTCAATGTTATTAGACACACTCTGATTTGTTTCTTTTATAATGTTTCTTCAAAGTACTGCTTACGTTTACATAATAGAATTTGAAGAAAAGCACAAAGAGCACCCAATGCAGTAAACCATGTACTATTTACAGAAGGAATTTTAGTGGTAGAAGTTTTACATAATGGTGTTGATACAGTGTACTGCTACTGCTGCTCACAAGCCCATGGCGGCCATAATGTCTGCTGCTTCAGCCCCCACACAGACAGTGCGCTGTCAGGCAGCACGTGAAGCAGGGAGACAAACGAGCCATTCGCCTGACCCCCCATCCCTTTGGGCCTTCAGTCTGTGAGCAGGACAGGAGGAAGGAGGGAGCCAGGCCAGAACCAAAATGGCCACAGCTGTCATCTCCTCGTCTGCCTTTGCAGTCTGCACTTCCTGTCCCTGGCTCTACGCTTTCAGTCTGCTACTGGTAATGAGGATGATGGGAGTTTTGAAGTCCTTGAATCAGGTTGCTATCAAATCATCCTACTTCTTTATCAAGCCATCAAAAATGTCTATCTTCAGTGTCTTTGTTCATATTGGTACAATGTCACAATCTTGTCCTGGCATCACTCAACTCATTCCCAAAGGCTAGACTAGGCCTCTAGATTGGGCTGCAGCAGGCCTCTTGCAGAGCCACAAACACAGAGGAAAACCAGCACTACACACCCCACCCAACATGGACAGCCAAGGAATGCAGAAGAAGATCAGTAAAAAAAATCATCACCAGTTTAGCCTATAAAACTATTTTGTAACAAACATTTCATACTGAATTATTTTGTTCCTAGGCTAGAACTCCAGGTTAACCACTAGTGAGATTACTGCATGTGAAACTGATTTTGACATATATCTGCCTATAGGGATGATATCTAAACACACCCTCAGGGTTAATGCAGATTTTATTTCAAACTTGTCATCCATTCTTACTTGCACACAATGACCAATACTTCTAAAACTCAGAAAGGATTTTAATGTATGCACAAGGTGTTCTGTGTGTGATTGCACCAAAGGACTTTTGGAGAAGTAGTGTCAGTACTGATGTTAGCTCCAGGGGAAAATCCCCTCAAGTGGGTGCCTTGGTGATGGCTTAATTTAAACCTGGGTGGTCAAATCACATGCTGGATGGATGCTAAACCCAAGTGGTTGAAACAGTTTCAGCAATCACTTAGGTTTATGAAGTTGTAGGTTCAAATCTCTGCCTATATGATGAGATACTTGAAAACAGGTATGTACACAAAATCCCCATCTACTGTGTGTACATTTCTGGTCTGACGGCTTAACTCAGTTGAGATGAGTGAGGCAGAGTGCATACTCCAGTTGACATCAAATAATGGTAAGCAGGAGAACACTAAAACATAACAGTGTGGAGACTATACATCTATTCATGGAACATTACCCATTCCATCACAAGAAAACAGAATACACGAGAAGTTGCTAAAAGGATAATTAACATACCAAAGTCAGTAAGTGACTAGAAGAGACCATTAGAAAGAACATTCTCAGCAGTCTGTTACAACAGGCTTGGGACAAGAAAAAGGGAAATGTGAAGTCTTCTTTGGAAAGCACGTCAGTTTGTGCACGCACGCACGCAAGCACCCCCCCCCCCTCCCTACAAGCACGCACACACATACACACACACTCTCTCATACACACACATATACACACACATACACACACACCAATATCTCTCTCAACACACACACACGCACGCACGCACGCACGCACGCATATATGCACGCAGATACGCATACACACACGCACTCACTCACACACACACACACACACACACACACACACACACACACACACACACACACACACACACACACACACACACACAAGATTCAAGATTCAAGATTTAATTCCTTTCACCCCTTTTGGGGCATGGAGGATAACAAACAAGTTCAACAGGAGAAAAGAAACCTTACAGCAATACATCCAAAAGTATTATCAATATCAACAGGAACTGAAAAGCAAGAATTTATCACAAAATAATAAACAAACAATATTAAAGACTTATGACATTTTTTTTAAAGGTATGTAAATTTCTGTAAAAGACACAATCTACACAGATTAAAGGCATCAAATTTAAAAAAAATACCTGCAACTCATGAATTTTGATAGAGACAGAAGAACTTTTCGAGATTTACATTTCATCAGCCTGCAAAAATTATAACTGGACATGGGTTGACACACACACACACACACACACACACACACACACACACACACACACACACACACACACACACACACACACACACACACACACACTCACACAGGGCACCACGTCGTAAAGAAGAAAACAAAATCATCTGAGATGTTTAACAACGCTGCCCAACACAGTCAGTGCAGTGCTAAAGGCCAGTGGGCAGACCTCCCTGTGAAGCAGGAGCATTGTGAGGGAGAAGTCTCTTCACTCCAACGAGCTCTCCATAGTACACAAGTAGATTGTTGGACTTGGGGAGGGGGGGGGGGGCAGAGTTAAAAGACAGAAAATCTGTTCAATGGGGTTTTCTTCCGATTTGTTTTTGATACCTCAAGAAAGATAAAAAGAAAGATAAGCACCAGAAAGAGAAAGAGAAAGGTAAATCAACAAAGTCATAGGCCTTAGAACGATTTAACATTCTGTAGACTCTGGCATAAGGCATAAGAACACACAGAGAATAAAACACTTGCAGTTGCTTGTCAACTTTTGCTTAATGTCACCTAGACTCCCTGAGAGGTATTTGACAAAAAGGTTTAGCAGGGGAACAGTGTCAAAACTAATGGGCTCTGTTTACTGCACATGTTTCCATTGACCCAGCACAATAAAAGATCTGAATTTGTTACTTATTTATTACTTATTTATTTTTATTTTTTATTTATTTTATTTTATTTTATTCTGTCATATCGAGGATAATGGGATAAGCACTCTTGTGCTTTTTTACATCCAGTCCCCGTGTGTATGCAGTTTTGTAAATGTCATCTGTTCCCACCGGCACACGATGGCCTACTCTTACGAAAAGCGGAACAGGATTTAACGTGTGCACAAGATGTTCTGCGTACGTTCACACACGCTTTTACTTAAGGCGATGTGTTATGTAGGTAATTCGTCACCCCTTTCTGAATGCCCATCCCCCCCCCCCCCCCCCCCCCCCCGAAAGTAGATATACGTTAATGCCAAAGGTGTATAAAAAAACGAACAATAAGAATTTCCTTGCATTTTTTTAGCATCATTTATGAACAGATAATTATTAACCTAGTTCGGCATAAAAAAAACCCATACAAACAAAATGAAATGAAATGAGTGAATGTACATTGCGTGTGTATTCCAAGTGCGTGAAGAGATGTGTGCAGTGTTTTAAGGTATTTTCATGTAGCGCAGTAGGATGTTATTTCTTCATGTAGTTCTGGTAAACCTTTTCAGAAATGAACTATTTGGCAACAAAAACTGTGCTCTTATATTGGATATTATCATAAAAAAAGAGACACCAATCACTACAGTCTCAGAAGTTTGCGAAGTAAGTATAGTGTTTTCTATGTCGACCTCATTTCCAGACTCCGATTTGCACTGCACAGGAACAATTCCAGCCCGTCCAAGTTGACATGGGTAGTGCTGGGTAGTGCTAAGTAGTGTTGGCTTGACGTGATGGGTCTGTCTTCTGGAATGAGTCTGCTGTGGCTGTTTATTCACTGCAGTATTGCACTGTAAAGACTGGTACTGTCTGAAAGAGACACTCATCAGCTCAAGGCAATTACCAGACAAAGACTACCCCACCTACTCTGTCTGTCTCTCTCTCTCTGTCTCTCTCTGTGTGTCTCTGTGTGTGTGTCTCTCTCTGTTTTAACCTTGTCTCCTTTTCAATATTCACAAGTACTATGCACATTATCTTTATATATTTTTTCCAACATATATGTCCGGATCAAGCCATACTCCCTATGCTCTATCCACCCTCCCTCTCCTTTCTGTTTTCCCCCACGCCATATTGGGACGTGAACGATGAACAGATCTACTCTGATGTTGGTTACAAGCAGACTAACGAAGGACAGATAATCCTGATCTGGGCCCTATCGTTTCTCTCCTTGGGGGTGGTGACAGCAGGGACACCACACGTCTTCACTGTGACCCCCTCACTGAAACCATCGCCGTGCTTTATGAAGCAATCTGCCGGCTACGAAACATCCCGTGTTCTGTGTTTAAGTAGAGTAGATCAGGGGAAAGGGCGGGAGGTTTGATACTTGCCCAAAGGATGTGTCTGCTCATGGTGTGCGTCTGTCTACAGCTATCGTGTAGGTCTGATCTGATCTAGGTGGACACCTGATTGTTCATACACGCATGCACGCACGCACGCACACGCGAGTGCACACACACACACACACACACATTGTGGCCTGTGAGGGGAAACAATAGGATACTAACCAGCCACTATCTATCACCCATCGCTGGTCTTTGTTAGCATAAAACATATTCAACAAAGTGATTAACAAAACCAAGGCAACAAAGTAGTTGTTTGTTTTCTTTGTTTTTCTGTCTGTTCACTATTTAGCGGATAAAAGTTTATGTTCACACAAGCCAAATCTTTCATGCGGTAGCCCCCTCCACCCTCCCCCCCCCCCCCCCACCTGTCCCTGATCATATGCGAATAAGCTAGCGACATAAAAGTATGACTCCTTAATTTATTTGTACTGTTAAGAAATAAGGATACTGTTTCCGTTCTTTAAAAAAAAGATATAACGGACTGTATGCGTAGAATTCAACATGACCAACAGGCAGCATTGCAAGCATTCAACCATGACAGGTTGTCAGTCTAGTCACTGGAATTTAACTTAGCTTGGCTTTTAACCAGCGTTGTCCCCCTTGCCTTGCCAAACAATACTACCAAGTTCTCTCTCTCTCTCTCTCTCTCTCTCTCTCTCTCTCTCTCTCTCTCTCTCTCTCTCTCTCTGTTTTGATAGGCACTAACTACACTGTCTCAAATTTTGGTTTGTCGTCAACAACTCTGCTCTTTATTTTGTTTGGTTTTTCTCTCATCTGCGTTGCCCTTTTAACTGCCCATAATGCTTTCCTCTCACTGCCCCTCCTCTGATTTTTGTGTGTTTTTATTTCCTTTCCTTTTGTAGTGAAGCCTCCCCCCTGTAATTACAGCAATTAGGTGGAAACAGAGTGTGTTATTTTCCTATCAATGGATAACCGGACTCAGCTAGGCAAGTAAAGGAGAATTATTGTTAAGGACAGAGTGAAATTGGAACAGTCCATAAAAAGCTTAATCGATCATTAGAGGAAGATGTTTAGGGCCTTTAAAGGGTTTCTATCGTTATGTTTGTCATAGAGTGCAAGAATAAACTGACTGCATGCATAAAAACGAAAAGAGAGAAGATTGGAAAGGAAAAAAAAAAGGAAAAGGAAAGTGAATGAGGGGAAACCCAAACAACATACAATGAAATGCAAAAAAAAAAAAAGAAAGAAAGAAAGAAAAAAGAAAACAAGAAAGATCTAACATCATTATAACGAAAGAGCTGTAAAAGAAACAAGAGTAAGGGGGAAAAACCAGTAAAGAAAAATAATCTATGCGCAATACTAACACAAACACGAAAGAAAGAGGGAAAAAAGGGGGAAACTCGTGGAAAAAAAGGCAAAAGAAAAGAAAAAAAAGCAAGCAAACGGTCCACCTGCATACCTTCACCCCAAAACAGATCAATGGGAATGTAAGGAAAGAAAACAGACAAGGTGAAGGGGGAGAAAGAGAGAGAGAGAGAGAGAGAGAGAGAGGAGAGAGAGAGAGAGAGAGAGAGAGAGAGAGAGGGGAAAAGAGA
The DNA here is from genome assembly GCA_030674155.1 of Stramonita haemastoma. Taxonomy (NCBI): domain Eukaryota; kingdom Metazoa; phylum Mollusca; class Gastropoda; order Neogastropoda; family Muricidae; genus Stramonita; species Stramonita haemastoma. The sequence continues at coordinate 31,660 of JASPKP010001148.1, forward strand.
AGGGGAAAGAAGAAGGAAAGAAGAGAGAGGAGAGAGGAAAAAGAGGGAGAGGGAGA
>JASPKP010001149.1:10000-12500 GCA_030674155.1 Stramonita haemastoma
TACGAGGGTGATGTTCTGACCACTAGGCTATCCCGTCTCCTACCAGACTTTGAGAGACGATTTTAATGAAACCATCAACAGAGGTTCAGAATGTAGCTTTCATTCACAGCCCCTATGGTAACTGGAGAGATGAACAATCAACAGAGGTGTTGGAAATGTAACATTTGTGTACAGCCCATAGAATATTTGTCAACAATCAACAGAAGTGGTGTGTATGTGACCTTTGTTTACATCCCCTAGAGTGTTAATAAATAATAAACAGAGGTGGGGTGTAAGTAACATTTGTTTAAAGCCCTTATAAAATCAAAAACAATCAACAGAAGTGGGGTGTGTGTGTGACATTTGTTAACAGCCCCTAGAGATTTAATAAACAATCAAAACAGTGGGGTGTATATAACCTTTGTTTGAGCTCCTAGATTATTGATAAACAATCAACAGAAGTGGGGTGTGTGTGTAACATTTGTTTTAGCCCCTATAGTATTAATCAACAATCAACAGAAGTGGGGTGTATGTAACATTTGTTTACAGTCCCTATAGTATTAATCAACAATCAACAGAAGTGGGGTGTGTGCAACATTTGTTTTAGCCCCTATAGTATTAATCAACAATCAACAGAAGTGGGGTGTGTGTAACATTTGTTTTAGCCCCTATAGTATTAATCAACAATCAACAGAAGTGGGGTGTATGTAACCTTTGTTTGAGCTCCTAGATTATTAATTAACAATCAACAGAAGTGGGGTGTGTGTGTAACATTTGTTTTAGCCCCTATAGTATTAATAAACAATCAACAGAAGTGGGGTGTGTGTAACATTTGTTTAAAGCCCCATGAGTCACCAGAGAGTTCTAACCCTCTAACTACTAGGCAGAGTGTATTTCACACACTGACCGTCTCTAGTTAGAAAACAGCCCATCCTTATGTAACGCTAGAAAATTCTACATCGCAATACAGGCAGGAAAACACTACCTTTTTATATTATAACCACTGGCTATTTCTTTCGTTGCCATTTTACCCAGGTGTTACCATGTTCACGTGTCAGTTCTTGTCTCCCTGCCGAGAAATAGCTACACAAACAAACTTCTCTCCTCCCCCCCCCCCTCTGACACTAAATGAATACAATGTCACGTGGACGAACACAGCAGCACGTGGACACAATGTCACGTGGACATCCCTTTCCCTGCCCTGCCCATCCTACAGCCCCTGCCACCATGTTTAGTTTGACAGTGTTGTTGGTAATGGCCAAGAGGCCAGTGACCGCCCAGGGTGTGTGTGTGTGTGCCATCCATAAAACGTTCACTTTGGTGCTGCACTGCAGTCGGAAGGTAATGTATAGATCTCCTGGCTGAAGTCAGACACGCTTGGTCTGACTTGTCAGGCGCTTAATTCAAGGGCAGCACAATGTAGTTTTGCTCATATGTGATGCTCCACCACGTACGGAGTCGCATTACACAAGAGGTTGTTTTTTTTAGTTATTCATTTGCAATGAAAGAGCTATACAGTGCACAAAAAAAAGATTGAAAATCGATCGATTTTATCAAAAGTTATTACAAATTGAATGATAGACTGCAGGAAATGACAAAATGAGAAATTGACAAGTTTAGCATTCTAGTAGGTAGAATGAGGGCTTGGCTATTTTTAAAATACCTTTACAGACAAAAGGAAACAAAATGATGACTTGAGATTTCATTACAAGGTATAATAAGTGATATAGTTCTAAAATCCATCAAAATTTCAAAATTGACAACCTCACCCCCACCTGCCTTTAATGGCTCCTAGCGGATAAACGGGTTATGTGCTAAGCGACTCATTTCGCGGTGGGGCGTCACATATGACAGACAACAATAGTTGCTGTTTTAGAGCTCAAAGAAAAATTGCAAAAAAGAAGTAAAAATGCTAAGAAGAATTTAAAGAAGAAGAAGAAGAAGAAGGAGAAGGAGAAGGAGAAGAAGAAGAAGAAGAAACAGAAGAAACAGAAGAAGTAGAAGAAACAGAAGAAGAAGAAGAAGAAACAGAGGAAGAGATTTATGTGAGCAAAACTTGCAGATCGTGCTTTTCACAAACATTAAGCACGCCCACAGTATGAGGGTAGTTTCTGTTTGTTTTGCTTATATATTTTTTTGTCCTTTTTGATTTAGTGTTGGGGGTTGTTTCTGGCTGCTCTTTTTCTAATTTTTCTGCTCTTGTTTTTCCTCCACTGCTATTTCTTCAATTTCTAACTTTTCTTTGGAGTTTGTATTAATGAGATTGCTTGGAACAGATTCTATCACTTATATGAAATTTGCTGGAATTTATTATATCAGGGTTACTTTAGGGGATTTACATGTAGTTTGCATACAGAACCTCTGTTGACTGTTCATTTTTTAAGTCTCTTCACAAAATGTGATATTAGAAATTTAAAAAAAAAGTGTAGGAGGTAGAGGGTTAATTCACAAAATCTACAAATAACGATTAGGAAAATGTAACCACAAATGTAAATAATTCTTGCGTACAGAATGTTAAAAA
>JASPKP010001149.1:25000-31711 GCA_030674155.1 Stramonita haemastoma
CTCTCTCTCTCTCTCTCTCTCTCTCTCTCTCTCTTCCTCCCTCCCTCCCTCCCTCCCTCCTACCTCACTGTATTAGTCTCTGTCCCTCTCCCTGTGCCAGGAAAAGCCACACTCTTTGTAAAACTTATGTACATGCACACAGAAACACAGACAGTACAGCGCTATTATTGTATATTGATGGATTATTTCCACAGAAGAACAACTAGAACTGCGCTCATCAAAACATTCAAGTTCTGTAGAAAATGTAGGTAAAAAGAAAAAAAAGGTAAAGGTGTCCCATAACCTATGCGGTCGTAGAGGAGCGAGGCGTCAGAGACTTCACCTTCTCAAAGGACCTATATATTGAGGGCTGCGCCCATCTCCTCTCCCACGCTGCTGCTTGACCTTCCCTAAAGTGGAATAAAATAAAATATTCCATTATCCTGGAAATAAAAAAAATACTGAAATAACTAATGAAATAAAATGAAATGAAAACAGGCATCTGTGTGAAAGCTGACTAGAGAGACATGGCAATGCCGTCACAGGCATCATTCTGCAGGATTGTCATCCCCCCTCCCGCTACTAAGCCGCCGCTGTAGTCTAGTGGTTAGGGCGTTGGACTCGTAATCTAAAGGTTGCGGGTTCGATCCCAGCTTTCGGCTATGGCGTTGTGCCCTTGGAAAAGGCACTTTACGGCTATTTTCTCACCCCACCCAGGTGTAAAAGAGGTACCAACCTTGTGTTGGGGGTTAACCCTGCGATAGACTGGCGTCCTGTCCAGGGGGGAGTCTATGACTTTCAGTCGCTTAACGCCACAGAAACCGGGATAAGCACCAGCCTGATGAGCCTTAGGCTCGGGACAGACTTTAACTTTTTCCCGCTACAGCAGTCAGGCTAGTAGTAGTCAGGGGACGGGATAGCCTAGTGGTCAGAACATTGCGCTCGCAATTTGACCACCCGTGTTCGATTCCCGGTCGAGGAGATTTTTCTCTTAGAGTTAACATAAGTGCTGACTCCACACTCCCCAAAAGTTTTTCGGATGAGACTATAAACCGAGGCCCCGTGTGCGAACGCACACAGAACATCTTGCGCACAAATTAAATCCTGTTCCGCTTTTTGTAAGGGTAGGCCATTCTGTGCTGGTGGGAATAGATGACAAGATTTACAAAAATTGCATACACACGGGGACTGGATGTAAAAAGCATACATAGTGCTTATTCCATTATCCTCGAAATAAAAGAATAAATAAATAAGTAAATAAATGAATAAATAAATAAATAGATAATAAATAAATAAATAAATAAATAAATAAATAAATAAATAAATTGGTAAATAAATAAATTGGTAAATAAATAAATTGGTAAATAAATAAATAAATGAATAAGTAAATAATAAATAAATTAAAAACATGCACATGAGTGCTTATTCTATTATCCTCCAAATAAAATACTGAAATTAATAAACTGAAATTAAAACGGAGCTGACTAGAGAGAGACATGGCAATGCCGTCACACAGACATCACATTCTACAGGAGTGTTATCCCTCCCTCCCTCCCTCCCTCCCTCTCTCTCCTCCCTCTACAGCAATGAAGCTGACTGATGATGGCGGCGACAGCAACGCTCTGCTGCAGCCTGTTTCACTGATTTGCAGATTGCACCAGGACTATCAGGGGACTCATCATTTCATGAGCCGTGTGTGTGTGCAGGTGGGTGTGTGTGTGGGAGTGGGGGGGGGGTGTAGGTGGGGGTGTGTAGGTGGAGGGGAGTGGGGAGGGGGGGGTGGATGGGTGTGTGTGTAGGTGTGTGTGTGTGTGTGTGTGTGTGTGTGTGGGAGGTGGGGTGGGAGTTGGGAAGGGACTGGGGGTGGAGTGGGTGTGGGGGGTTGTGTGAGTGTTTTGGGGAAGGGGTGTGTGTGTGTGTGTGTGTGTGTGTTTGAAAGAGGAGAGAGAGAGAGAGAGAGAGAGAGAGAGAGAGAGAGAGAGAGAGAGGAGAGAGAGAGAGAGAGAGAGGAGAGAGAAGAGAGAGAGAGAGAGAGAGAGAGAGAGAGAGAGAGAGGAGGAGTGAGTGAGTGAGTGTACGATTGTGTCCGTGCGTGCGCTGCGTGTGTGCGTATGTGTGTGTATGTGTGTGTGCGTGCGTGCGTGCGTGTATGTGCGTGCGTGCGTGTGTGTGTGTGTGTGTGTGTGTGTGTTTGATCTCCCGACCATCATAATTGTTATTCTGTTTGTTTGATTGTTTGGTTGCTGATGATGACGATGATGATGGCATTGATAATGATTAGGGTGATGATAGTGACGGTGATGGTGTAGATAATGATGACAGAGGTGGTGACAACGATGGCAAATATGACAATTACGTCACTGCTGATGATAATGCTGCTAATAATCATATGAAAGTGACAATGATGATGACAATGACAATGATGATGACAATGACGACGACGACGACGACGACGATGACGACGATGGTGATGGTGATGGTGGTGATGGTGATGGGTGATGGTGATGATGATGATGATGGTGATGGTGATGGTGATGATGATGATGATGACGACGACAACGACGACGACGACGATGATGATGATAATGATGATGATGAAGAAGAAGAAGAAGAAAGAAGAAGAAGAAGAAGAAGAAGAAGAAGAAGAAGAAGAAGAAAGAAGAAGAAGAGAAGAAGATGATGATGATGATGATGATGATGATGATGATGTGATGATGATGATGATGGTGGTGGTGGTGTTAGTTTTGTTATTATTGTTGAGGATAGATATTGGGACGATGATCATGATAATGACAATGTTTTTATTTTCGTTATTGTTGTCGTGGATGAATGTTTCTCACAGTTTATTGTACCAAAAACTTGTTAATGAGAAAACGGCAATAGCACTGACGCTTCTTTTCATTTTTGATGGATGAGGCTTCCGGAATGTTTGGACACATTCCTAGTTCTGAATTCTCTCGAAAGCTACATTTGTTGGTTTTTTTATTTGTAAGAAAAAAGCAAGGTGTTTTTGAAGGATGCTCTGAACCGAATAAAGTGTTCCTATCCCATTTCACATCCACTTGTCTGTCTGTCTGCCTATTTGTCTATATGTGTGTTTATCTGTGTGTGTGTGTGTGTGTGTGTGTGTGTGTGTGTGTGTTGTGTGTGTGTGTGTGTGTGTGTGTGTGTGTGTGTATGTGTGTGTGTGTGTGGTGGATGTGTGTGTGTGTGTGTGTGTCTGTGTCTGTGTCTGTGTCTGTGTGTCTATGTGTCTCTCTGTCTCTCTGTCTCTGTCTGTCTGTCTGTCTCTCTCTCTCTCTCTCTCTCTCTATTATATATATATATATATCTATATCTCTATCTCTACCTATCTATCTATCTATCTATCTATCTATCTATTCTATCTATCTATCTATCTATCTATAACATATATATATATATATACACCCATATATATGTATATATAATATATATATATATATGTTTGATATATATATATATGTTTGATATATATACTATATATGTTTGATATATATATATATATATATATATGTATGTGTGTGTGTGTGTATGTTGTGTGTGTGTGTGTGTGTGTGTGTGTGTGTGTTGTGTGTGTGTGTGTGTGTGTGTGTGTGAAGATATTCCTTAGTAATCATGTATAGGGTACGAGTTGTTGCTTTGTTTATTAAAACTGTCGATACTCGTGATATTTTTTGTTGTTGTTTTCGTTTTATTTTTCAAAGAAAACGTTTCTCGGCGGAGGGTCGGTGTGTACTTTTGTTTTGATTTCTTTCTTCCGTTCTCTCCTCTTTTCTATCTTTCTTTTGTTTTCTTGTTCTGCTTCTCAAAACTTAAGGAGGAGGAATATATAAATACTTTTCGTAACTGAAAACATTTACATATGAAAATAAAACCTACATTTTACATTGATTAATTCTGTGTCAAGGTTATTGTTTCTATTGCCTTGATAATCACATGTGTTTATTGGCTCACCTGTGGGTATTTTTGATGATTAAATTTTGAAATCAGAATTTCTCATAAGTGACAAATACGTTTTTTTCTGTATTTTACAATAAAATGCCTATTATATACTCTTGTGTGCAATAGTATTTATTACAACAGCTCTTCTGAATTTGAATTATGTGAATAAATATAAAGTTGCTGTTGGTGCTATTATTGTCAATTGTTGTTATCGCTATCGTCGACGTAGTTGATGTTGTTTCGCTGTCATTGTTGTTATTGTTGTTGTTTGTGGTGGTGCATTTGTGTTTTGCTGTCTATCCAGATACCAGTCCTTCACAATATTCCTATTGATAAGTTATTCCCTTTTTTCGTAATTATGCTAACTGTAGGCCTAAAAAATTAAGCTTGCTCTGAGTAGAACGTTTTCCTTCTTTTCTATGATAATGTAATGTACATAATTTTTTTTTACTCCAGCCACCTCAACAAGCCACATCTGCATCAGATGCGACAGAAACTGCCACTCCCGCATTGGACTAACCAGCCACAGCCGGCGCTGTCGCTGAACAAATGACCTTTCTTCTGCATGGCGCGAATTCCATAGTCGACACCGACTGACGGAGGCCTACTACTACTATATATTTTTGTATTCTATGGCTGTGTATTGGTCTATTCTTATTTTTGTGTAGAATTATGTATTATTCCTTTTTCTTTTCCTTTTTTGGCTTCAAATAAAGGATGGAGAAATAATGACGCATCCTTTGATAGAAAAGCAACACAGACTGCAGGAGGGAGGTTAGGTTGACGAAATGAGTATACGCAAGTGAGTATTTTTTTCTATTTTTTCTTTTGTTTTAAAAACCAAAAAAATGGCCCAGGCCCAAATGTGTGTCAGTTACTGATGTCAACTAGTCAAGTGATGTCAAGTGAAAAACAGTTGAATCATCCCTTGAAGGGCAATTACAATACTGACAGGCATATTGATACGAATCATAATCAAAACACACAAGAGAGCTACATTTCATATTTTACTCAAGCTTCAAATAAAAAAATCTCACAAGCACTCACACACGTACGCATGCACGCACGCACGACACGTACGCGTACACACACATACACACACATACACGCACGCACACACACACACACACCACACACACACACACACACACACACACACACACACACACACACAATGACAAAAAAATTATCTGAAGTCAGAGTATGGCATGCTTATTTGGAAAGGTACATAAAAAAGTCCTACACGCAAATTCTCATTCAGTGTATAATTTCAGTCACACGATGATTCAAGTGGGATGAGTGAGTCAGAAGTGCACATTCTGGTGACCCCAGAGTGTTAAGTGGAAACGCATAATCAACAAAAACACAACAACCAAGAACAACAAAACACCCAAAAAACAGAACGCAGATGACCATTCACATGCAAGATTACTAGTGTACGTTCATAAATGATAAGTGAAAACTTTTATTGCAACCTTGAAGCAGAAGCCAAACGGAATTCAAAACACCTGTATAGTTTTCCGTTCTTCCTTCCTTGCAAATTTTCTTATTCTCTTCTTATCTTCTTCTTCTTCCTTCGTTTTCTTTTACTTCTTCTTTTATTACAATATCTTCGTTTCTTCATTTTCTTACTTACTTCTTCTTTCTTCTCTTCAAAATTTTTCAAATTCTTCAATTCTTCAACTTCATTCAACATCTCAACTTCTTCAACTTCTTCCCCTACTCCTTCTTCTCCTTTCTCCTTATTCTTACTTCTCTCCACTCATCCACCTCCTATCCTACATCTCCTCTACTCCTACTACTCCTCCTTTCTTTTATTCTTCTTCGGTTATTCTTTTCTTACTTCTTTATAGTTCTTCTTTAATTTCTTACGTGAATCGAAAGCTATAGTTATTCCCAGTCAGGGGGGGAGGCTGGGAAAAGCCACAGCGGAAGGAACCTGCAACCCCCCGCCGCCCCCCCCCCCTCCCACAAACCCCCCCAAAAAAAAACCCCCCCCCACCCCCCAACCCCCCAAAAAAACCCCCAAAAGTTTAAAAAACCTAAGCAAAAAGGGAAAAAAACAATTTGGGAAAAAAAAACCTTTTTTTGTTTTGATTTTAAAAACCCTTTCTTTTTCTTACTTAAAAAAACCAAAAAGGCCCGGGAAAAAACTAAAAGCCCAAAAATTTCCAACCTCAATAAAAAAAAAAAAAAAAAGGGAGAGGCCAAAAAGTTTTTAAAAAAAGGAAAAAAAAAAGGGGGAAAAAAAAACGAAAATAAAAAAAATTCATTTCTTTCGCCCAAATTTATTCAAAAAATCAAAACTAACCCACCACCAACTCATTCCTCACATATACATATTTCTACACTTTTTTTCCCCCTTTTTTTTTTTTTTTTTTTTTTTTTTTTTTTTTCTTTTTCTTTTAATTTTAAATCTTTACTTTCCCTCCGTTCGTGTATTATCAAATCAATACCCCTTCCACACACCATCCCCTACCTCAACCCCCAAAACGTGTTCCGGGGTCGCGTCGTTTCGACCGCTTGTTAAAACTTTCCCCAAAGATTTTGAAGCTTTTTCACACAGTTTCCTAGAATTTTCCCCGTTGCCCAAAACCCGTTCAATTAAACCCCCCGTCACTACTCACCCTTCATTAACAATATTCATGACCAACCAAAAATAAAAAAAAGAAAACTTATGATTTGGGGGGCAAAAACCCCAAAAAAAACAAACGCCCAAAACCCCCACCCCAAAAAAAAACAAAAGGGCCCAGCCCCCAAACCCCCATC
>JASPKP010001150.1:0-5000 GCA_030674155.1 Stramonita haemastoma
TTTGTTTGTTTTTTTTACATCCAGTGCGTATGCAGTTTTTTAAATCTTGTCATCTGTTCCCACCGGCACACAATGTTCTACTCTTACAAAAAGTGGAACAGGATTTAACGGAAAATGGTACAGAGTGTGTGTGTGTATTTTTATTTTATTTCATTTACTCTTTTATTTTTATTTATTCTTTTATTTCAAGGATAATAGAATAAGCACTCATATGCTTTTTACATCCAGTCCCCGTGTGTATGCAGTTTTGTAAATCTTTTTATCTGTGTGTGTGTGTGTATGTGTGTGTGTGTGTGTGTGTGTGTGTGTGTGTGTGTGTGTGTGTGGTGTGTGTGTGTGTGTGTGTGTGTGTGTGTGTGTGTGTGTGTGTTCGTTTTAATTTTACGTCTATCTACTAAAAAGAATAAAGCAGACAGGGCAAGGCAGACATGGAAAGGCAAAGCAAGGCAAGGGAGGCAAGGCAAGGTAAGTGAGGACACGACACAACACAACACGACACAGCAAGACACAACATGACGCAGCAAAACAACACAAAACAAAAGACCACAACACCACACGACTACAAAACAGTACACTACAAAACAAGACAAGACTAAAGACACTACGCTACAAGACAAGTCCCTGAGCCCCCTGAACATACTGACCCTTCCGTACATCACAACACTGTTTTAAGCCAACTGCTCGATGAGCACGCACCTCCCACTGATGTTGTTCTGCCTGATAGGCCCTGCGCCCCATGGTATTACTAATGACATACTGGTTGCAAAGCGCAAACGCCGACAACTTAAGCGAAAATGGCGAAAAAAACAAAAACTGAAATAAACAAACAGCTCTTTCACAAACAAATCAACAAAGTCAAAACCTTAATCCACTCAGCGAAGACAAACTTTTATTCTTCTCAAGTTCTCGATGCCACGTCCATGAAATCTCTTTTTTCCCCCACCTCAATTCTCCTCAGATCTGCAAAGGCTAGCCCTCTGCCTACTGTCCACAGCCACTCTGAACTTCCTGCTATATTCTCTTCATTCTTTTCTGACAAAGTCCGCAACATCCGCTCCAAACTGGATCAGACCTCTTTCCAACCTGCACCTCCTGATCCCCAATTCACTGGCACTCCTCTCCTTGTCTTTCACCCAACAAGCGAGAAAGAAATCAAGAACATTCTGAAAGAAATGACAATAAAATCATGCGATCTCGATCCTGTACCTGCTTCTCTTTTCATTCAGTGCATTCCACAGCTTATACCTACTATCACAAAAATAGTAAACTCATATCTTCTTTCTGGAAATTTTCCATCAGCTCTCAAAACTGCGATAGTCACACCTCTGCTCAAAAAGCACGACCTCGATCCTAACATCCTGAAGAACTATAGACCTGTCTCTAATCTGCCTTTTATCTCTAAAGCCCTTGAAAAAGTTGTTCTGAAACAACTCAATAGCCATCTTCTTTCCAATAATCTCTTTCCCCCTTTTCAGTCTGCCTATCACGTCAACCACAGCACTGAAACCACCCTGGTTCATACTCTAAACATGCTTCTCCATGCTTCTGACTCAGGGAAAATCTCCCCTCTTACTCTTCTCGACTTATCTGCTGCCTTTGACACTATAGACCATTCAATTCTCCTCTCCCGTCTCCAAAACATGTTCGGTATTAAAGGCATAGCCCTCACCTGGTTTACTTCGTACCTGACAGACCGAGTCCATACAGTTGCAGTAAACAAGATTCAATCAGCACCTGCCAAACTGGAATGTGGTGTCCCTCAGGGATCAGTTCTGGGCCCTCTTCTTTTTTACCCTCTATACTGCTCCACTGTCACATATAATAGACCGTCATCATATCAATTATCACTTTTATGCTGACGACTCGCGATTCAAAGCAGTGACACACCTGAAAATCTTCCTTCTCTCTTGACACATATGACCAGCTGCCTTCAAGACATCCAACACTGGATGATACAAAACAAATTACAACTCAATGCAGATAAAACCGAAGCCATGCTCGTAGGCACCAAACACAAACCCCCCTCCATTCCAACAACTTCAATAGAATTCGGCAATACGTCAGTTCCGCTATCCACTTCTGTGAAGTATCTAGGAGTCGTTGTCGACAACACTCTCTCCATGCAAAAATTCATTACCCAAACCTGTCAGTCATGCTACTATCAACTACGGCGTATTAGCGCAATTCGAAAGTACCTGTCCACTGATGCAACTTCCAAACTTGTCACTTCTCTTATTCTCTCACGTCTGGACTATTGCAATTGTCTTTTGGCTGGTCTGTCAGCATCATCCATCCACTCCCTTCAACGTATACAAAACTCTGCAGCTCGTCTGGTCCTCAGAAAGAAAAAAATCTCAGTACATTACCCCTCTCTTGCAATTTCTTCATTGGCTGCCCGTACCACAGAGAGTAAACTACAAGATCAATACCCTCTGTTACAAATGTCTCCACAATACTGCACCCTCCTACCTCTGTGAATGTCTTCACTTGTACACACCTTCTCGCTCCCTCCGCTCGTCGGCAGACACTTTGTTCTTAAGAACACCCAGATTCAACCTATCTACCGTTGGCCGCCGCTCTTTCTCTGTTTCTGGTCCATCGATGTGGAACGACCTTCCTCTCTCCCTCCGGCAAAAGCCTACTTATGACACTTTTAAATCCAACCTCAAGACACACTTATTTCAAACCTAAGTTTTTCTCCTTCCGCTTCCATCTCTTACCTGTCCCTGCCTTCAACATCCACCTGCCAAAGTGCATAACGTTTGTAGGTGTGTGTGTGTGTGTGTGTGCGCGCGCGTGCTGCGTGCGTGCGTGCGTGCGTGTGTGTGTGTGTTTTGTGTTGTGTGTACATTCGAATTTGTCAAAACTGTAAATTGTTGCTGATTGTGTGTTGTGTAGGTCGAATGCTAGCGCTTTGATCTGTTTTTGCAAGAGATAGCGCTCTACAAATTCCATGTATTATTATTATTGTTACAAGTGAACAAGACAGTGCACTACAAGACAAGACAGTACAAGACAAGACAGTACAACCGAGAAAGAAATTCAGACAATTCTCAGAGAAATGACCATCAAATCATGCGATCTCGATCCTGTACCTGCTTCCCTTTTCACTCAGTGCATTCCACAGTTAATACCTATGATCACGAAAATAGTAAATTCATCACTTCTTTCAGGAAATTTTCCACCAGCTCTCAAAACCGCTATAGTCACACCTCTACTAAAAAAGCACGATCTCGACCCTAACATTCTGAAGAACTATACACCTGTTTCTAACCTACCTTTTATCTCAAAAGTCCTTGAAAAAGTCGTTCTCAGACAACTCAACAGCCATCTTCATTCCAATAGCCTCCTTCCGCCTTTCCAGTCTGCCTATCGCGCCAACCACAGCACTGAAACCACCCTAGTGCACACCTTAAATACGCTTCTACACGCTTCTGATACAGAAAAAATATCCCTTCTCACTCTTCTCGATCTATCTGCAGCTTTTGACACTATAGACCATTCAATTCTTCTCTCTCATCTTCAAAAAACGTTTGGCATCACAGGCACAGCTCTCACATGGTTTAATTCATACCTTACCGACAGTTACCAAACAATTGCAGTAAACAAGATTCAATCCAAACCTGTCAAACTGGAATGTGGAGTCCCGCAGGGATCAGTTCTGGGCCCTGTTCTTTTCACTCTATACACTGCTCCACTGTCACATATAATAAACCGTCATCAAATCAACTATCATTTCTATGCCAATGACTCTCAGATTCTAAGCTGTGATACTCCCGAAAATCTACCTTCTCTCTTGATAAATATGTCCTACTGCCTTGAAGATATCCAAAACTGGATGATACAGAATAAATTACAGCTAAATGCAGATAAAACTGAAGCCATGCTGGTAAGCACCAAACACAAACTTTCTTCCATTACTACAGCTTCAGTAGAATTCGGCAATACTTCAGTCACTCTTTCCACTGCTGTAAAGTATCTAGGGGTTGTAATCGACAACACACTATCCATGCAAAAATTCATCACCCAGACCTGCCAGTTATGCTACTATCAATTAAGACGTATTAGTGCAATTCGAAAGTACCTGTCCACTGATGCAACATCTAAACTCGTTACGTCTCTGATTCCTTCACGTCTGGACTATTGCAATTCTCCTTTGGCTGGTCTGCCAGCATCATCTATCCACTCCCTTCAACGTATACAAAACTCCGCAGCTCGACTGGTCCTCAGAAAGAAAAAATATGAGCACATTACTCCTCTCTTGCAATCTCTCCACTGGCTGCCTGTGCCACAGAGAGTAAACTATAAGATCAGTACTCTCTGTTATAAATGTCTTTACAAAACAGCACCCTCCTACCTCTGTGAATGTCTTTACCCGTACACTCCTCGTTCCCTCCGCTCTGCTGCAGATACCCTGCGCTTACAAATACCTAGATTCAATCAATCCACTGTTGGCCGTCGCTCTTTCTCTGTTTCTGGTCCAGTGATCTGGAACAACCTCCCTCTCTCCCTTCGTAAAAAGCCTACCTATGACACATTTAAATCCAGCCTCAAGACACACTTATTTCAAAGCTAAGACTTTCCTATCCTGTTTCATCATCTGCCCCTGCTCTCAACAGCCGAAATATCCACCGCCCTGCCAAAGTGTTTATACTATATGTGTGTTTATACTCTGTGTGTGTGTGTGTGTGTGTGTGGGGTGTGTGTGTGTGTGTGGTGTGTGTGTGTGTGTGTGCGCGCGCGCGCGCGCGCGCGCGTGTGCATTGACTTCGTTAAAAAATTTTAATTGTTGTTGGCTGCATGCTCAAGAATTGGTTGAATGCAAGCGCTTTGATTTGTTTTTGCAAGATATAGCGCTATATAAGTTCCATTTATTATTATCATTATTATAAGACTTGACAGCCCACCTGCATCCTGCCCGAGGTGAGAGAGATGAGGGCGGTGATGAAGACCCCCGCACCCACCCCACCCCAAAGGCGTTGGCCAGGCCGTAGAGGAGG
>JASPKP010001150.1:10000-12500 GCA_030674155.1 Stramonita haemastoma
CCACACTAGACACCACAACAGACCTAGTCCCCTGTGACAGAAAGAAGCACTGCCCAGATAGACAGGAATGGTGCACGTGTTCACGCGCTCATTGATCATCGTCTCTTCACTTTGGTTCCTTTCTTTTGGTTTGGTTTGTGTAATACCCTTCATGTGCGCGCGTGCGTGTGTGTGTACATTCGAATTTGCTAAAACTATAACTTGTTATTGATTGCTTGTGTGCTGTATAGGTCGAATGCAAGCGCTTTGATTTGTGTTTACAAGATATAGCGCTATATGAATTCCATGTATAATTATTATCATTATTATTATTATTATTATTATCATTATTATTATTATTATTATTATTATTATTATTATTATTATTATCATTACTACTACTACTACTACTACTTCTACTACTACTACTACTACAACTACTACTACTACTACTACTACTACTACTACTACTACTACTACTACTACTACTACTACTGCTGCTGCTACTACTACTTAGTGATATAGACACACCTGCATTCAAACCATCACCTCTCTCTCTCTCACTCTCACATAGATATAGATATAGATAGATAGATATATATATATATATATATATACATACATCTCTCTCTCTCTCTCTCTCTCTCTCTCCTCTCTCTCTCTCTCTATATATATATTATATATATATATATATATATATATATATATATATATATATATATATATATATATATATATATATAATAAAAGAGCTAACTACAGTAAATGCCTTACTGGGGAAGAATATATAACCTCAGCAACTGATGTTATGAACTGCTGAGAGTCATATAAAACTTCTTGAACAGTGGCATATCTTCTTTTTTTTTAATAATTAGTCCTCTACTTTTAAACAGGTCGATAAGAATTGGGCAATGTAAATGGTGGATTGAAAGAGGTTGAGAACAGCAACATGACACATTTTTAGAATGTTGGTATTCCATGCATACAGTTTATACAGTAAAATTGCTAGTTTACGTAAACAAGAAATATGTTTAAAGTGTGATGTCTTCATTTTGGAATGCATTCTATTCATCAATTTAGCACTTTACTTTACTTTCTTTACAAAGCTTCCTTCACAGAAATGTTCTGAAGTTTTAATCCTCCCCCCAAAAAAAAAAAAATCAGAAGGACCAAACTGATATAAGTCATTCAGTGACTTGATCTGTTTGGGTTTTTTTTCCTCAGTTTTTCTCTTTATCATTTTCTACTGTGCAGGTTACTGGTGACAGAAATGCCAACCATCTGATGTTTCAGGAAATTGAGGGCAGTGCTCCACTTTGTAACGTTTTGTGTAAATTCCCGGTAATAGTAACATACGACACATGACATTTACATTGATGTGGGGGGAGGGGGTTAATAGTAAAGTAAAAGTAAAGGCATTCCCATAACCTATGCAGTGGTGGGAAGCGAGGCATCAGAGACCTCAGCTTCTCTAGGGGCCAGCATATTGAGGTCGGCGTCTATCTCCTCTCCCTCGCTGCTTTATCTTCCCTGACCCTAAAGAGGGCAGGAACTCATTTACAACTGGATGAGCTGGGGGACTATACTGAAGCCAAGGCCCTTCTGGTCACCCATCCGCGCGGTAACCACGCTCAATGCTGCAGAACCTTAGCTTGGAGAGAGCCAGTGTTCTGACCGCTGAGCTATCCCGTCCCCTGGACAGGAAAACGACACAATGCTATTATATACTTTTTTTTCACTGCGCTAACCTCCTTTCCCAAATTCAGGTTTATGTCAAAGACTTGTGCAGGGCAGAATGGAATGGCCAACCTGAACATGGTGAAAAGGTCTGTCTGTTTCATTATATCACATTACACACCACTTTGTGTCACAGCAGATTTTTCTGCGTGAAATTCGGGATGCTCTTCCCGGGCAGAGCGCTTTGCCACAAGTGCATCGCCCACCCATTATTTTTTTTTTTCCTGTCTGCAACTGTATTTGCTTCCCTATTAGAGTGGCTTTTTCTACAGAATTTTGCCAGGGATAACCCTATTGTTGCCGTGGGTTCTTTTATGTGTGCTAAATAATGATGTGTATCACATGGGACTTCAGTTTATTGTCTTATCCGAAAGACTAGCACCCAGACCACCACTCATGGTCTACTGAGTGAGGAAAAAGTTTTGGGCCCAAACGGTAGCTCCTGTGGATGTGGATGTGTGGATGTCTGTCTGTATCTGTCTTAGTGTCTGTCTCCGTGTCTATCTGTCTGTCTGTCTGTCTGTCTGTCTGTCTGTCTGTCTGTCTGTCTGTCTGTCTGTCTGTCTGTCTGTCTGTCTGTCTGTCTGTCTCTCTCTCTCTCTCTCTCTCTCTCTCTCTCCTCTCTCTCTCTCTCTCTCTCTCTCTCTCTCTCTCCTCTCTCTCTCTCTCTCTCTCTGGTGTGTGTTGTGTGTGTGTGTGTGTGTCTCTCTCTGCCTCTGTCTCTGTCTCTGTCTTAGTGTCTGTCTCCGTGTCTGTCTACCTGTCTGTCTGTCTGTCTGTCTGT
>JASPKP010001150.1:17500-31699 GCA_030674155.1 Stramonita haemastoma
CCAGAAGGACATGAGTACCAATGTCTAAGGACTGACGGACCACTACCAAAAGGACAGGTGTACCAATATCTAAGGACTGACGGACCAGTACCAGAAGGACAGATGTACCAGTCAATACTGAAGGAGGTGTGTTACCATGTATGTAGAAAATGGCATTCCAGCGGATGAAGCAGACAGTCAGAGCGGTCAGCACTGAGGCCACCGCTGGCGCCACGTAAAGCCCTGATCACACACACACACACACACACACACACACACACACACACACACACACACACACACACACACACACACACACACACACACCTGTATGTAACAAAGCATGACTCCGAAAAACACAGTTGTATACATACAATGTTCAGAGAGCAACAAAATATATTTTTTTAAAAAGAAATACCGATGCCTTGACTTAAGTCGGTAGGGCTATGAACAGCAGAATAGGATTTGATTTGATCAAATCAATTATTTCTGGTCCAGGCCCAAACTTGTGTCAGTTACTGACGTGAGCAAAGTGTCAAAGCCTCCCTGAATATGTCTTGTTATGTTTTAAAATGTTATTTGGAGTATATGTGGATCGGTGGTCTAAGTGGTAACGGGCCTTGCCTAGAAAGCGGAGTGTGCGGTGGTTCGTACCCTGTTTGGGCCCAAAACGTATTCCCCATCCATTAGACCCTGAGTGGTGGTCTGGGCGCTAGTCTTTCGGATGAGACGATAAACCGAGGTCCTGTGTGTTACACATCACTATTTAACGCACGTAAAAGAACCCACGGCAACAAGGGGGTTGACCCTGGCAAAATTCTGTAGAAAAAAGCCACTCTGATAGGGAAACAAGTACAGTTGCGTGCAGGAAAAAGAAAAAAATGGGTAGGCGCTGCCCTTGTGGCGACGCGTTCTCCCCGGGGAGAGCAGCCCGAATTTCACGCAGTGAAATCTGCTGTGACATAAAGTGGTACAAAATTCAAAATACTATTAAAAAGGGGAGAAAAGAAAAGCCAATACAAAAACGAAAAACTTCAGTGGAGGGTTTTTTCCCACACAAAAACAAACAAAACCAACAACATACATTTTGTGATACGGCCAATCTTCAGTATTTACTTTTGCAAGTATACCAACCAAAACCTTTTTTCAATAAAAATCAAACATGCAGCTGTGCAAAGATAAGTAGAGCAGCTGGATTCTAAGGGCATTACAGATTAGACGCTTAAGTGCATGTACCCAAAATGATGTTTTTGGTGCTGAATATTGCCACGTGCATATAGGAAGACTATTCTGAGTAAATCTGGAAAAATTAAGAGTTCAAAAAACATAGCTATGAAAACGGAAATTGTGTATCTGTTATCGATCAAAATTTGTTGTTCAAAACTGGAAAAACCACAGCCCTGGCGGCCGTATTGTATTATTTGCATCGCATGACTGCATGAAATAAAGTAGTTTGTGGATGTTTAAGCTGCCTAAGTAATGCTCTTTTGATTTGTTGGGTATCTATAAGCACCAAGTTGTAGCCATTTTGATAAATTGAAATACAAATCCAAACATATGGTGTACTTCTTCCTCGTCAAACGCTAAGACAGCAACTATCTCTGTCATGTGAGCCAAAATGGGTTATGCTGCTGTTCAGGCCCTGACAATTCAGGTCCAGTGCAACCGACATTGGCGAGAAAGAAATTTGTTCTCTTTCAGGTCTTTGTGGGGATTTTTTAAAAAGGCAAAAGAAAGGACAAATAAGGCAGAAAATAAGAATGAGGTGAGGGGGGAAAAAGTGCAAAAAAAAAAAAGAAACAAAGAGAGGGATAGAAAAGTGGGAATTCCTAGCACCGAATTTCCAGAAGGTGGAGATGCTATTTACACTTTCAGGCCCTCGGCATCTCGGGGAGGGGTTAGGAGGGGGGGGGGGCGAGTTAAAGCTTGCTATGTGCTGCTCTTTTGTGTATCTATAATTATGCACCAACTTTTGAAAATGCTGATCAGTTATAATACAAAATTCCTGCTATGGTGTTCCAGTCTGCCAGCAGCAGCCTATAGCTGATGTACTGTGAGGGAGGACTCACCCACAGCCAGGATGGAGTACAGCACGGTTCTGTCCCTGTCAGTGCACCAGGCTGACACCAGGGCGTTGGAGGCACATTGTGCACTGGCCTGGAAAGCAAAGGAAACACGTCATCATTTGTTGGAGGCACATTGGGCACTGGCCTGGAAAGCAAAGGAAACACGTCATCATTTGTTGGAGGCACATTGCATGCTGGCCTGGAAAGCAAAGGAAACACGTCATCATTTGTTGGAGGCGCATTGGGCACTGGCCTGGAAAGCAAAGGAAACACGTCATCATTTGTTGGAGGCGCATTGCATGCTGGCCTAAGAAAGAAACACGTCATCATTTGTGACACCAGGGCGTTGGAGGCACATTGCATGCTGGCCTAGAAAGCACAGGAAACACGTCATCATTCAGTTGAAGTGTCGAGTTCTCATTTCGCTATTTCTTGTGTATTTTGGTAACAGGCTAAATGACAAAATCAAATAGCTCTAGGTATTTTTGTCTTACATCAGCAAGACATAACTTTAAAACTCTCTCTCTCTCTCTCTCTCTCTCTCTCTCTCTCTCTCTCTCTCTCTCTCTCTCTCTCTCTCTCTCTCTCTCTCTTAAAAACTAGACATAAGCGAGAAAAAGCCAAGTACTTGGCTTCTCTTGGTAAAAATAGCAAGCACTTTTGGAAAGAACTTAAGCAAGTTTCAGGAAGGCGAAAAACAAAAATCTGTAAAGATATAACTGATGATCAGTGGTTCAATCATTTTCAGCAATTGTTTAACGAAAACACAATAAACACCAGTATGAGTCCAGCTACTGGCCTTGTACAAGCAGAAGGCAATGACTTAAGCTGTCAGCTTAATCAGCCTATCTCTGAAAAGGAAGTTGCTGATGCCTTACAACACTTAAAAAGAGGCAAGGCTTGTGGTGTTGATAACATCTTGGCAGAAATGTTAAAGCTAGCAGACAATCTGGCTGTGCGCTTTTTAACCAAATTGTTCAATATCTTGTTTGATAATAGTGTGTACCCAAATCAATGGGCAAAAGCCATTATTGTACCAATTCTGAAAAAGGGAGATGACAGTTTAACTGATAATTACAGGGGAGTTTCTTTATTGAGCTTGACTAGTAAATGTTATACGTCGGTTCTAAACAAAAGACTTGTGCAGTGGGCTGAAGATCATGAAAAACTGACAGAGTCACAAGCTGGATTCAGAAGTGGCTATTCCACAGCAGATCATATTTTTACACTCCAAGCAGTGGTCGAGAAGTGTTTAGCAAAGAAAAGAGGAAAACTTTATGCATGCTTTGTCGATCTGAGGAAAGCCTTTGACTCTGTTCAACGTCAGCCTTTGTTCAATATTATGAATCAAAATGGAATTCAGGGGAAATATCTAAATGCTGTTATTGCCATGTATGAATCGGTGGTGTCTTGTGTGCGTATCGAGAGCAGACTAACTGAATTTTTTTATTGTCCAATCGGTCTAAGACAGGGATGTGTGTTGAGTCCGATATTGTTTTCATTGTATATAAATGAAGTAGCTTCAGCAGTTGATACTAACGGTCTTCATGGTATACAGTTGTTGCCCAGTTTTCTTGAATTGTATCTTCTTTTGTTTGCTGATGATATAGTTCTGTTATCATATACTGCGGATGGTTTACAAAACCAAATTAACAGTCTATACAATGCATGTACAAAAATGTTTTTGAATGTTAACATCGACAAGACAAAAGTTATGGTTTTTCGCAAAGGTGGATTTTTGGGTAAGAAGGAAAAATGGAAGTTAGGTGGCAGTGTATTAGAAGTGGTTAATAAATACAGTTATCTAGGATTTGTTTTTACCACGAGAATGAGCCTGAACAGAGGTGTAGATGCTCTTGCCATGAAAGGAAGGCATGCATGTGTTGAATGCGTGAAACATATATCAAAACTAAATGACATTTCAAAGGATTGTTTTTTTCGAATTTTTGATGCGCAGGTACTGCCAATTCTCTTGTATGGGTCTGAGATGTGGGGTCTTCATAGACTGAGCAATATTGAAAAGATACATACCATGGCATGTAAACGTTTTCTAAACGTTCCACTTAGGGTACCAAATAAATTTGTTTATGGAGAAATAGGACGTTATCCATTATATGTAAACAGTGCAGTCAGGTGCATTCGATACTGGTTTAAGCTTTTAAAAATGGACATAGATAGACTTCCCAAGCAAGCTTATCTAATGCTTGTTAACTTGGACGAATATGGCAAAACATGCTGGGTAACTTTACTTAAACATACCTTGTTTACTCTTGGTTTTGGGTATGCCTGGTTGGAGCAAGGAGTTGGTTGTGAACATACTTTTATATCGTTGTTTAAGCAAAGAATGATAGATGTATATTTACAAGAGTGGAATGGGTCTATAGTGGCTAAAGACATATATCAGACATATAGACTGTTTAAAGCTGACTTTGGATGTGAACTTTATTTCGAATACATGGATATAAAATGTTTTAGGGATTGTTTAGTTAAGCTTCGTCTCGGCTTGCTACCAATTAATGGATCATCTTTCAGGAGAACTTTTAAGAATGATACTGACTACATGTGTAAGTTGTGTAAGGTAGTGGAAGATGAAGACCATTTTATAAGAAATTGTATTCTGTATGAAAATCTAAGGTATAAGTACTTGGTCCCAATCGATCAACCATACGTAAATGTGTTGAAATATGGCTCTGTATTTACCATTCGTAGGCTAAGTTTATATCTTTTCAATGCCTTAAAAATAAGGCAGGATTTTGTTGAAAACTTGGAGACTTGACAAACAAATAACATCATTTAAAAGAGGTCAGTTTAATCTAAAAGGACACATGTTCACACTTGATATGTTTAGCAGTTGCCATATATGTCATGAAGTTTCATTTTATTTTTGCATTATTTGCTTTGCTTTGCTATGCTTTGTTTACCCCATTCTTGGGGCTGGTGGCCTGAAGAATAAATCATGTTCATGTTCATGTTCTCTCTCTCTCTCTCTCTCTCTCTCTCTCTCTCTCTCTCTCTCTCTTGACAAAAGACACAATGACACAACAAGACACAGTGTCTCACATCAAAGGCCCCCTCCAGCACCCTGAGGCAGAAGACGAGAGCAGGGTTGTAGAGGATGCAGGGAGCGAAGAGGAGAGTGATGACACTGTTCAGCATCACCGCCACTCCTGCCACACTGCACACCGAAAACTCTCATCATCATCATCATCATCATCATCATCATCATCATCATCATGAGGTCATCATACTGACACTGCACAGTAAAACAGTTATCATCAACAACAAGACACAAGTGTCTTACACACAAGACACAATGTCTCACACAAGACAGTGTCTTACACACAAGACACGGTGTCCCACACAACAAGACAGTGTCTCACACAACAAGGCACAAGTGTCTAACACAACAAGACACAATGTCTCACATGTAACAAGACACAACTGGCTCATCATCATCGTCAAATAATAATAATCAGAGACGACGATGACGACGACGACGACGACGACGACGACGATGATGATGATGATGATGATGATGATGATGATGATAATCATCATCATCTTCATAAATGGAATTGATATAGCGCTATATCTTGTAAAACCAATCAAAACACTCAATACCCCTTTAGCCATGAGCGTGAAGAGTGACGTACGTTTTGGGGGACACGATGGTGCAGATGATGCCTACTGGAAACACAGCGCTCCCTGCCCCCACGTACAGAGCCGTGTGCGTCATCAGCATGACGTCACCTCTCATGTCCACTTTGACGTCAGCTGATGTGTTGGACACTGGACACTTTTGGGAAGACAAAAGAGACTGATTTTTTAAAATACTGAATGCTAGAGAAAAACAGACCAGATTCTGTGTTAATTGGAATATTGAACATGAAGATGGTAGGGATGGTGATGGTGAGGGGGAGGAGGAGGAGGAGGGTGGTGAGGGGAAGGGGGAGGAGGATGGTGGTGAGGGGAAGGGGGAGGAGGATGGTGGACGTGGTTGTGATGATGAGAATGACGTGTTCGCCATGCTATAGTACTGTACTTGATGGGAAAAGAAAACGTTACTGTGGAGAGCTTAACCAACACATAACTTGACGGCTAGTTAAGCCTAAAATTCCCACAACAGAACTGTGTGAGTACTTTCGCAAGTATACATGTATGTACGCGTGCGTGTATACCGGTATGCGTGTCCTTGAGTGTATGCGTGTGTGGCGTGCGAAAGTGTTTGCGCATTTTCTATATGTTTGTGTGCTTTTGAAGTGCAGTGTGCGTACTTTAGTAGAAATTGTCTGATTAACTGAAGGACGTCATTGTTGTTTTTGTCGTGTTCTTTTTAGCGTAGTGATAGAGGCAGACATGCAAAGACAATCAGTCAGTCACGATAACTATCGGTTATGATTTCAGGAAGCACAGAAAAAGACAGTCATGAACAACAGAATGTGAAAGCTGAAAGGTGACTGAGGTCTTTCCCTTTTGATATCTGTCAGCATTGATGACGATGGCTCTATGTATGCATCTCCATGTACCCAACGAGGCTTTTTGCTGGAATAAAGAATTTTGACTTGACGTGTTTCTTGTTTTTTGTTGATGACAAAATGAAAAACAGTCGAAGAGATGCTAATGCTAAATAGACCAACAGACGCTACACAAACACACAAAACAGACACTATACAGATTAACAAACACGAGACTAACAGACACAACACAGACTAACAGACATCAAACAGACTAACAGACAATACACAGATTAACAGACACTAGACTCACAGACCCTGCACAGTTTAACAGACATTAAACAGACTAACAGACGGTGCACAGATTAACCGACACTACTAGGCTAATAGACACTGCACATATTAACAAATACTAGGCTAATAGACACTGCAGAGATTAACAGACACAAGACTAACGGACACAACACAGACATAAAACAGATACTTCACACACCAACAGACACTAGACTAACAGACACAACAGACAGATATTAAACAGACTAACAGACAGTTGACTAACAGACACAGCAGACTAACAGATATTAAACAGACCAACAGACACAACACAGACATTACACAGACCAGCAGACACTACACAGACCAACAGACACTGAACAGACACGCTGCGACATACGTGTGAAAATATCAGGTTGGTCGACGATTGGTTCCTAGCGGTCACGTGGGTCATGACGAGAGCGTAGCTGGTGCGAATGGCGATGATGAGGCAGATGCCCATGGAGAGCATGAGGGTCAGCCGGTACCGATGGGGGATGACACAACGCCGCTTAGCCCGCCTCCCGCCCGCCATGTCATCATCCATGTCTGCCTCTGTAAAGGGGCAAAGGTTCATTTACGGTACAGCAAGAGAAGACCAAACTGATGACCAATAACGCCGAGGGCATTAGCACTGATATCAGGGTCAGCGACCAGAAGCTGGAAACGGTTCAAAGCTTCAAGAAGTACTTGGGAGCTGTTGTATCAGACAAGGGGTCCAAGCCAGAGGTAGTATGCAGAATTGCACAGACAATAACAGCACTGTCAAAACAGAACACCATCTGGAGAGAGAAAAATATCACATTCAACTCCAAGATCAGACTAATGCGCTCCCTTGTCATATCCATTCCTGTATTCCTGTGACTCGTGGACCCTGACTGCTGGTTTGGAGAGAAGAGTACAGGCGGTAGAGATGAGATGTTTCAGGAGACTCCATGGCATCTCCTACAGAGACCACATAAGCAACGAAGATGTGCATAACAGAATCCAGCAAACCATTGGCCCCTACGAAAATCTTCTGTCAATCGTAATGAAGCGCAAACTTATATGGTACGGGCATGTCACAAGATCAAATGGACTTGCAAAAACAATACTGCAAGGCGCTGTCCAAGGAGGAAGAAAAAGAGGCAGACCAAGGAAGAGATGAGAGGACAACATCAGCGAATGGACAGGCCTAGAACTCAACAAAACCCTGAGAAAGGCAGAACAGAGAGAGGAATGGAGGGAACTGGTTGTCAAGTCTTCATGGGTGCCTCCACGGTCGCCAGACTAAGAGATAGATAGATAGATAGATAATAGATAGATAGATAGATAGATAGATAGATAGATAGATAGATAGATAGATAGATAGATAGATAGATAGATAGATAGCAAGTGTTACTTTTTATCGGGGCCTTGCTCCAAAACGCTGTCCGGAGTTTATGGCAACTTCAATTTATGTGCTTTTCTTTTTTCTTTTTTCTCTTTCTAAAATTGTTTACCTCTTTTTCCACAATAATATTAACAGGGTAGGGAATATAACAAGTACAATTGTGTGTGCGTTCGTGTCTGCGTGTGTGCGTGCGTGCGTGCGTGCGTGCGTGCGTGTGCGTGTGTGTGTGCGTGCGTGCGCGTGCGTGCATGCGTGCGTGCTTGCGTGCGTGCTGCGGTGTAATGCTTTTTTCATTCAGTTTATTTTAATCTTATTGGTTGTGGTAATAGTACTGAGGTTGAATATCAATGATAATGTTGTTTTTGTTCCTAAATACATGGTTTGATCGGGTTGGGGAGCAAACGCATTGCTTATTCAATGTACCATCTGGACTTTGACTTTGACTTTGTCTTTGACTTTCACACACACACACACACACACACACACACACACACACACACACACACACACACACACACACACACCACGCGCGCGCACGCAGCACGCACGCACGCACCACCACACACACACACACACACACAACACACACACACACACATACGTCCATACAAACTTATCCACATAGATCATTTAATACGCAGACCTCACCATCCTGGCTAATCATTGTCAACTGTTCAGTGACTGCAGGAGACATGGTAGAGATATCAAGAAGGTGACTGTGTCAGTGACTCAGGTTTAACGTGGCGATAAAGAAAACCTTGTGGCATGTCACCTCCCCTCGGTGACTGGCTCTGAAAAAGAAGTGGTCTTTTTGTCATATTTAATTTAATTTAATTATACCACACTGCAAGGGGCGCAATAGCCTGGTGGTTACAGCATGGAGCTCCCATTCTGACTGCCTCAGTTCAAGACATTAACGAGGTACCTGTTCGATGGTGGTGTTTTTTTTTCCAAGGAGTTAAAAAATATTAGAGCTGACTCCACTCCTTTGAAATAATGATAATGATCATCATCATCATCATCATCATCATCATCATCATCATCATCATCATCATCATCATATCATCATTATCATCATCATCATCATCATCATCATCATGGTAATAATAATAATAATAATAATAATAATAATAATAATAATAATAATAATAATAATAATAATAATAATAATAATAATGAGGAGGAGGAGGAGGAAGAGGATGTAAAGAAGAAGAAACGCAATTTGTACATCGCTGAATCTTGTGAAGGAAACAAATCAAAGCTTGCAATCAAAACAGTCACACAGGTACACGTGCAAGCCCTCACAAAAAATGAACAGATTTTAACAGATAGAAAACCAAGGTCCGTGTACAAATGCATGCAAAACATTCAGCACCCTCGTTTAACAAAGCTGTCCTCCGCTCTTAGGCCAGTTATGGTGTCTGGAATGGGTGACACGAGCTTGCCCAGCATGCACCAAGAAACTTGGAGAGGGATGGGCTCCACCAGTTTCATCTTACCCACAAAACACTGTCTGGAAACTTCTGTGCAGTGCCACAGTGACTGCCAAAGGAGTTTATAAAAAGGAACTCAATGTAAACAGTCGTGGAAAAAAATACTCACTTTCTGACCAGCGTGTTGAACTTTCTCGTCGAACGCGCAAACAGCAACTCTTGCTGTCGGTTATAGGAGCCAAAATACGTTACGCTGCCGGTAAGCGCCTGACAAGTCAGGCCCAGCACATCCGACTTCAGCATAGGAGAGAATTATTATCTTTTAAGTCTTTCTGGGGGGGGGGGGGGGGGGGGGGGGGGGGAAGGCAAGAGAATGGACCAAGAAGGCAGAAAATAGACAAGAAGCAGGTGACAGGAAGAAAAGGAACAAGGCAGAAACAAAGAGAGCCATCAAACAGAGGAATGTTGTAGGACAGATTTCCAGAATGTTCGAATGATATTAATTCATAATGACAGGCCCCTGGCATCCCCATGAGGGAATCAGTCTGTTCTATACAGAAAAAAAAGAATAGGGCCTACTGCAACAAGATGATAGAAATAAAAACGAAAACAAATCGATCTGAAACTTTGTTGATAACTCTCTCTCTCTCTCTCTCTCTCTCTCTCTCTCTCTCTCTCTCTCTCTCTCTCTCTCTCTCTCTCTCTCTCTCTCTCTCTCTCTCTTCGTTCTGTGTGTGTGTGTGTGTGTGTGTGTGTGTGTGTGTGTGTGTGTGTGTGTGTGTGTGTGTGTGTGTGTGTGTGTGTGTGTGTACATAAGAATATGCAGAATGAATTCACCATTGATTAAACAGAAATAAAGGTAGTAAAGAAGGAACACTGAAGGTCATCACTCATCTCCTCCTCTTCTGAAACAGAATAACAAGAAAAAAAAAACACCCTCTAAAAAAACAACCTTGCACAAAGTCTTCACACAAACAAAAAGAACTGAAGATACACTGGCAACATGGCAAAATGATCACCTGTATGGGAACATGGCAAAATAATCAACGGTATAAACAGAACTGAAGAAACTGGGAACTTGGCAAAATGATCACAGGTATAAACAAAACTGAAGACACACTGGCAACATGGCAAAATGATCACAGGTATAAACAGAACTGAAGACACACTGGCAACATGGCAAAATGATCACAGGTATAAAACAGAACTAAAGAAACTGGGAACTTGGCAAAATGATCACAGGTATAAACAGAACTGAAGACACACTGGCAACATGGCAAAATGATCACAGGTATAAACAGAACTGAAGACACACTGGCAACATGGCAAAATGATCACAGGTATAAACAGAACTAAAGACACACTGGCAACATGGCAAAATGATCACAGGTATAAACAGAACTAAAGACACACTGGCAACACGGCAAAATGATCACAGGTATAAACAGAACTAAAGACACTCTGGGAACTTGGCAAAATGAGCACAGGTATAAATTTATCCCCCTACAAACAGAACTGAAGACACACTGGGAACATGGCAAAATGATCACCAGTATAAACAGAACTGGAGACACACTGGGAACATGGCAAAAAAATCAATCCTATAAACAGAGCTGAAGACACACTGGCAACATGGCAAAATAATCAATCCTATAAACAGAGCTGAAGACACACGGGGAACTTGGCAAAATGAGCACAGGTATAAATCCCCCCTACAAACAGAACTGAACATACACTGGGAACATGGCAAAATGATCACAGGTATAAACAGAACTGGAGACACACTGGGAACACACGTGCATATATATATATATATATATATATATATATATATATATATATATATATATATATATATATATATATATATATATCAGCATAGAAACAGCCAATGTCCCAGGTGGGATGACCAGGAGGACATTCAGCCCTGTATGTACTGAGAACATGACAATTAATAGCCCCAGCACCACAATTAAATCTTTTCAACTCTCTTACAGCATGACCTATTTCATTTCAATTCTCTCTCTCTCTCTCTCTCTCTCTCTCTCTCTCTCTCTCTCTCTCTCTCTCTCTCTCTCTCTCTCTCTCTCTCTCTCTCTCTCATGTGTATGCATCTGTTGCCTACCTGCCTGTTGTGTGTGATTATCATATGACTGAAAGGGATGTCACTCCCATTTGATGTTAGATTTTGTTTAATTACCTGCCTTTATTCTTGGATACTTGGGAGGAGAGGGGCGGACGTTGGGGTGATGGTGGGGGGAGGGGGGGAAGGAGCAAGAGGGAGGAGGAGGAGGAAGTAGAGGAGAGGGTTTCTACAGCTACGGTGTGCCATCAGAATAGCTGCACTTTAGGGTAGGCAGTAGACTGGGTTGTTTTGTTTGTGTTTTGTTGCTTTGTTTGTGTTATGTTGCCTTGTTTGTTGTTATTGTTTGGGGGGGGGTTGCTATGTTTTGTTTTCGTTCCTCAGCTAGAGTTCTAAGGTTCACGAATGGTGAGATTTTTTTGCCGATGCCACCGTTTTGCCCACCATAAAGGTAGCCACATCCGAACTTGGGGATAGTGTGTTTAAGGCTACACCTTTCTTATGGTGCAAAAAAGGGGATGTACTTTTTAAAAAAAAGTATTACATGGCATTAGTTCTATTTTCTTTGACGTGAAATACAAAAAAATGTATTGTACTGTATTGTATTATATTATATTGTATTCTATTCTATACCCTTTTTCTCCAGAGCGAACCTTGTGTCTGCGTCACGAGCGAACCTATGTCCACGTCACGAGCGAACCTTGTGTCCGCGTCACGATCGAACCCTGTGTCCGCGTCACGATCGAACCCTGTGTCCGTGTCACGATCGAACCCTGTGTCCGTGTCACGATCGAATCCTGTGTCCGCGTCACGATCGAATCCTGTGTCCGCGTCACGATCGAATCATGTGTCCGCGTCACGATCTAACCCGGTGTCCGTGTCACGATCGAACCCTGTGTCCGTGTCACGATCGAACCCTGTGTCCGTGTCACGATCGAACCCTGTGTTCGCGTCACGATCGAACCCTGTGTCTGCGTCACGATCGAACCCTGTGTCCGTGTCACGATCGAACCCTGTGTCCGTGTCACGATCGAATCATGTGTCCGCGTCACGATCGAACCCTGTGTCCGCGTCACGATCGAACAATGTGGCTGTGTCACGATCGAATCATGTGTCCGCGTCACGATCGAACAATGTGGCTATGTCACGATCTAATACTGAAAGGTGTCAAGCATCTGCTTCTGGAGTGTTGAGGCACAAGTATTTTACTGCAGATTCCCTAAAGATCCTTTTTCGTGATGTTCCACCGGACACCATTTTTAACTTCCTGAGAGAATCAGGCTTTTCCCGTCTGGTATGAGTGAGAGTGGTATGGCTGGTCTCTTAAGGACAAGGTTGTTTCAAGGAATCTGGTTTTGGTTTTATCTCATTAATTTTTATGTGCGGTTGATGTGGTTTTTCCCACATGCACAATGCGGTGGCCATCCTGGACTGACCATTATGGTTGACCAGGGCGTCGATAAAAGCAAGGACAGTCAAGTTGGTTTTATCCCCCGTTTTAATCTGTATATAGTTGCAGTTTTAATCCGAGTTTTAAATTTGACAAGATGACAGCCCCAATGTGGCCAGTGTGGTCGGCGGGGTTATAAACAGCATGATTGGATTGGATTGGATATGGATCACTTTTGATAGTAGCCATGAGTCCTTGATAGTGCTCACGCACGCGTGCGCGAGTGGATGCAGGTATGTATGCGTGCGTGCGCAGCGGAATAGAACAACAAAGCCTTTTGATTTGAAAACGAAACAGAGACCGGGCAACATGTGACGAATTTCTTAGGGGGGGGGGGGGGGGGGTTGTCTGTAGACACGCTTATTCCATTCTGTTCGCTGCAATTTCGCCCATTTGCACCCAGATCTTCATTGCTGGTAATGAAGTGACATCAGCTGTAATCATTATGATAATTATCGGATAAAAAAAAAAGAAGAAAGAAACAAAAAGAAACAAATAAAAAGAATGTGCCCACGATCAAACCCCTTTGTGTCCGTGTCACGATGGGAATCATGTGTCCGGTTCACGATCAAAACCCTGTGTCCGCAAAAACGATCGAACAATGGGCTGTGTCACGATCGAATCATGTGTCCGCGTCACGCCCAAAACAATGGGGGCTATTCACGATCAATACTGAAAGGTGTCAAGCATCTGCTTCTGGAGTGTTGAGGCACAAGTTTTTTTACTGCAGATTCCCTAAAGATCCTTTTTCGTGATGTTCCCCCAAAAACACCATTTTTAACTTCCTGAGAGAATCAGGTTTTTCCCCGTCTGGTATGAGTGAGAGTGGTATGGCGGGTCTCTTAAGGACAAGGTTGTTTCAAGGAATCGGGTTTTTGGTTTTTTTCTCATTAATTTTTATGTGCGGTTGATGGGGTTTTTTTCCCACATGCACAATGCGGGGGCCCCATCCTGGACTGACCATTAGGGTTGACCAGGGCGTTTTTTAAAAGCAAGGACAGCCCAAGTTGGTTTTTATCCCCCGTTTTAATCTGTATATAGTTGCAGTTT
>JASPKP010001151.1:0-2500 GCA_030674155.1 Stramonita haemastoma
CACACACACACACACACACACACCACACACATATATATATATATATATATATATACACACGCACGCAAGCGCACACACACATGGGTAAATACATTTTTCCTTTTTGTTTTTGCATTTCTGTGTTGTAAATGCCTTGGGCTTTATCTATTTTATTTCTTGAAAATTGTATGAGATTAGCTTTAGGCATTTTAAGTATACACCGTACGCACGCACACAGAGACAGACAGACAGACATACATGCAGACAGACAGACACACAGACACATACGCGCAGGCATACATGCACACACGCGCACACGTATACAGACACAGACACTGCGACAGCCATACCATACACACATACACACACGCTCAAGTTTATAGCTTTATCCGAAGAACTCTTTGGGGGAGTGGAGTCAGTGCTGATGTTAAATCCAGGAGAAAAAATTCCCTTGAACGGGTGTCTCGGTGATGGCTCAAACCTGGTCTGTCAAAACATGAACACAACGCTCTGACCTTAGGCTGTAACGACCCCCAGCGTATATAAAAATAAAAGGTAAAGGTGTCCCATAACCTATGTGGTCGGGAGCAAGGCACCAGAAACCTCAGCTTCTCTAGGGGGCCAGCATATTGAGGTCAGCGCCCATCTCCTCTCCCTCGCTGCTTAACTTTCCCTGCCCGTAAAGAGGGCAGGTAGCTATTTACAGCTGGGTGAACTGGGGGACTGTACTGAAGCTGAGCCAGGCCAACCCATCCAGTTGGTAACCACGCTCGATGCTGCTTAACCTTAGCTTGGGGAAAGCGAGTGCTCTGACCTCTGAGCTATCCTGTCCAGACGTATAAATTTGACAATTAGGTACTGAGAAAAAAGTATGGGTTTTTTAAAGTCAATAAGTTTGTTGAATAATTGTAGCCATAAAAAGGGAAAAAATGTCTCACCTTCATTAACTAAGTAATTATATTTTGGAGTTCTAAGTTCTTTTGGACACAAACACAATTTGTTTTTCAGTTTTGGGCACTTGTTTGTTTGTTTGTTTGTTTGTTTGTGTGTGTGTGTGTGTGTGTGTGTGTGTGTGTGTGTGTGTGTGTGTGTGTGTGTGTGTGTGTGTGTGTGTGTGTGTGTGTGTGTGTGTGTGTGTGAAAAGAGCAAAAGAAAAGACAATGAAACAACTTTGAAAGACAACATACAAAATAAAACAAAAACGTCATCAAACAAACATAGCACAAGAACCAAAACAAACGGAACACACACACAACACACACACACACACACACACACACACACACACACACACACACACACACACACACACACACACACACACACACACACACACACACATACAACAACACACACACACACACACACACACACACACACACACACACACACACACACACACACACACACACACACACACACACACACACCACACACACACATTTAAAAGACAGAACAACGAAATCCCCTCCCCTACCCCATGCCCTCCCCATCTGTAACAAAAAGAAGAAAAGAAAGAAAAGATAAGAAAAGCAACAAAAATAAAGAAGAAAGAAAAGAAAAGAAAAAACAAAAAATAAAAATGAAAAAAAAGCGTGCTGAATTCTTTCTCCCTCAGTTTGAAACTTTTGTCACTTGTTTCAAGAAAGTAAGCTAACAAACAAACAAACAGACAAACAAACAAACAAACAAACAGACAAACAAACTCATTCTCAAATGAATAATCAATCAAAGAACAAGCGAACACATGAGCGATCAACTAAACAAACAAACCGACAAATAAAAAATATATATTATAGCTTCCTACCATGTTCAATAATAAAAAAAAAACATTGAAGGTTGTTGAAAGATTCGGTGTTAAAATTTGTTGGGACTGGTTAAAAAAAAAAAAGAAGAGGAAAATATCAGAAAAAAGAAAGACACGCAACGCAAGAAAAGAAAAAAAAGTTTTAAAAAAAAGAAAGAAAACATAGAAAATGAAAGAAAAAGACAAAAAAGAGAGAGAGAGAGAGAAAAAAAAAAGAAAGATTGAGAGAAAAAAACTAAAAAAAAGAAAGGACAAAAGAAAAGAAAGAAAAGAAAAAAAAAACTGTACAAAAGAACCAAAGAAACACACAGAAAGAAAGAAAGAAAGAAAGGAAGGAAGGAAGAAAGGAAAAGGGCGAAAGACAGAAAGAAAGTAAAGAAAACAAAGAAAGAAAGAAACAAAGATGGAACGAAAGAAAAATAAAAAATGAGTAGAAAAAAACAACAACAGAAAACAGAAAGAACAAAAGCAAAAAACAAAGAATGACAAGAGAAAAAGAAAGAAAGACAGAGAGAGATAAAAAAAAGCGAGAAAAGGAACGAAATAAACAAATATAAAAAGAAAAAAAAGGGAGAAGAAGAGAGATCGAAGGAAGAAAAAGAAGAAAAAAATCAAACTGTAACCACTAACGCGCAAGAAAATGACCCAATCAAGCATAAATTCACAATCTGTGATTTAAATTCTGGAACAGGATATACCCCACAGGCCTAATGT
>JASPKP010001151.1:20000-31656 GCA_030674155.1 Stramonita haemastoma
CAGACAGGAAAAGGAAAATAAAACAATGGGTAGGCGCTGCACTTGTGGCGACGTACTCTCCCCCGGGGAGAGAGAGCAGCACGAAATTCACGCAGAGGAAACTGCTGTGACATA
The DNA here is from genome assembly GCA_030674155.1 of Stramonita haemastoma. Classification (NCBI taxonomy): domain Eukaryota; kingdom Metazoa; phylum Mollusca; class Gastropoda; order Neogastropoda; family Muricidae; genus Stramonita; species Stramonita haemastoma. The sequence goes on from JASPKP010001151.1 coordinate 20,115, forward strand.
ACGTGGTAATAAACAGTATAAATAAATAAACAAATAAATGCTTAGGACATCGTTACAGCCTGCAACTGTTCAGGGCAGTTGTCCAGCAACTTCTTAAGCAGTTCTGGAAGCTAAAGTTACGGCACGATGAAATGGCCTAAACAGTCAGCTGAACTGTAAACCACATCCATTAAATGATAACCAAAAATAAAAGAAAGAAAACAGAGAGAGAGAGAACAAGATTTTGTTGACGGAAGCCGACACATGAAGAGGTTTGAGGGAGAGAAAAACACAAACAATTTAGCAACATGAAGTAAATTATATCTGACTGGAAATGTGTTTACATTTTGCTTGCGTAATATTCCAACTCCATTTTTTAAAAAACTTTGTTTTTTGTGTGTGTTTGTGGGTTTGTCTGTCTGTGCTTCTCTCTGTCTGTGTCTGTCTGTGTCTGCCAGTGTCTGTCTGTCTGTCTATCCGTGTTTGTCTGTCTGTCTGTCTGTGTCTGTCTGTCTGTTTATTTGCTTTGAATTTGTAACGATGTATGTTCATATTCGTCAATTCTAAGCGTGAACTCTATGAATTTATGGAAGTGAGAATGCATGTTATGTGCGCACGAGCGTGCGTGCGTGTGTGTATAACTACGTGTGCACGCGCACAGAGAGAGAGAGAGAGAGAGGGGGGGGGGAGGGGGGGGGGGCAGACGGATGGACTTAATAGGTACTTTTCATAAAAGCATTAACATTTCAGTTCATGTTAATTTAGTTTTTTCTTGCTACGTTGAATAGAAACATTTAACCCAGTCATTATAGTAAATGGACCTATTTTTCTTGTTTTGAATTGTCTGCTACCACTGTCTGGCTGAAAAAAACAACTCAGGGAAGGGGTTGGGGGCTTGGAAAGATGACCTAGATCCTTGCTGGACAATGCAATTTGTCCTAGTTACTCTGAAATGATAGCGACGGGATAGGTCAGGGGTCACAGCAATTTGACGACCCGGGTTTGAATCCCCTTCAAGGGGATTTTTTTCCCCCTGGAGTTAACATCAGTGCTGACTCCACGCTCCCCAAAAGTCCTTCGGATGAGACTATAAACCGAGGCCCCGTGTGCGAACGCACGCAGAACATTTTGAACACGTTCAATCCTGTTCCGCTTTGGACAGTGTAGGACACTGTGTGCTAGTGGGAAGACATGACAACGTTTACAAAACTGCATACACACGGGGACTGGATGTAAAAAAGCACAAGTGTTTATTCCATTATCTTCGATATAAAAGAATTAAAGTATAGAAAAAAAGAAAAGGGCACTCGCTTTCCCCCAGCTAAAGTGAAGCAGCGTTAAACGTGGTTGCCTGCCAAATGGCTTCAATACAGTCCCCCAGTTCACCCAGCTGTAAAAAGGTACATGTCCTCTTTAGGGTCAGGGAAAGTAAAGCAGTGAGGGAGAGAAGATGGGTAACCCATAAGAAACTGGCCCTACAGAAGCTGAGGTTTAACAGCTTGCTCCTTATCGAACTGTATAGTTTTAGGGGAACAGGTCTACCTCTGCAAAATTGAAATGATGATTCAGTTGAAGGTTGTACAATGAGTCTACGTGAGCGATCTTGTCAAGAATGGCAACGCAGTTGTTTTTGTATTGACGCGTACTACACTTCTTAACGCAAACAACACCAATACCATCAACATAACAAGCACACAAACTAGCAACAAAAGATAAACAAACAAGAAACGTCAACAAAACAACAAGCAACGTAACACCAACAAATAGCAACATGAATTTCAACGTCAACACACAGCAACCATCAAAATAAATTCAAAAACAAAAAAAACTAACAAACAAATATTGGAAAATGTGCTATAAAGACAGACAATATTTTCCATCGACAGTAATTCGTTTCATTTTCCCCGAATTATGGTTTGTGTGCCCTCAATCCTATAATTGAGCGTGATGATTTTTTAGTTATCGATCCTGATGCATTGAGCATCTGGCACTGTAGCGTTCAGTTAGTTTTATTGAAAACCTTTCTTGACTTTTAGATTGTCGTTTCTGTTGTTGAGGTTGTTGTTGTTCTTGGTAGTGCTGGTGGTGGGGATGGTAATCGTGGTGGTGGTGGTGGTTTTGTGGCGGTGGTAGGGTTGATAGTATTGTTCTTGTTCTTGTTCTTGTTGTTGGTGGTTGTTGTTGTTGGTTGTTGTTGTTGTTGTTGTTGTTGTTGTTGTTGTTGTTGTTCTTCTTCTTCTTCTTCTTCTTCTTCTTCTTCTTCTTCTTCTTCTTCTTCTTCTTCTTCTTCTTTTTGTTCTTCTTATTTCTTTTTGTTCTCCTTGTTTTCTTGTTTCTCTTGTTCTTCTTCTGTTCTTCTTTTCTTCTTCTTCTTCTTCTTCTTCTTCTTTCTTCTTCTTCTTCTTCTTCTTCTTCTTCTTCCTTTTTCCCTGTTCTTCTTCTTTCTTCTTCTTCCTGTTCTTCTTCTTCTTCTTCTTCTTCTTCTTCTTCTTCTTCTTCTTCTTTCTTCTTCTTCTTCTTCTTCTTCTTCTTTCTTCTCCTCCTCCTCCTCCTCCTCCTCCTCCTCCTCCTCCTCCTCCTCCTCCTAACCTTCCTTCTTCTTCTCTTCCTTCTTCTCCTTCATACATTTCCACAGGCTGGCACACCAGAGGTAACACAATATATGCACTCTGACTCACTCATGTAACCTAGATAATACTATCACAATGAGTCTGTCAAATACACACTGGATGAGAAGTGTGTGTGGATGATTCTTTTCAAATACCTCGTCATATTATAGGCAGCCATACTCCAACTTCAGAGAATTTTTCACCTGTAAAAGACAGTGCAGTTAGGAGCTTATCATGGCTGAAGACAATGTATGTATGACGTTTTTTTTAAAGACTCTTGGCCTCGAACAAAATGTTCTTCCATAAAGACGTATCATGCGCACGCGCCGCGCGCATGCGCTTGCACACGCATGCGCACATACTCTCCTAACCTTCATACACACCTGGGCCCTAGCACACACACACAAAGATTAACCCACAAACACACTAACGAGGCAGGTACACACACACACCTACACGCACGCACGCACGCACACACACACACACCACACACACACACACACACACACACACACACAGACACACACACACACACACACAGACACACACGCACACACACATACACACACATACATACGCACACACACACACAACGCAAACAAACACACACACATGCATTAACCCACAAACACACTAACGAGACACACACACACACACACACACACACACACACACACACACACACACACACACACACACACACACACACCACACACCACACAACACACACACACACTCTAACACACAGAGCCATTTTCCATCAGCTTTTAATTCACTCTGCTTTCCACAAAATTATTGACTCTGCTCTCCATTCCCTTGACTTTGCCGTTGAAAGTAGATAATTCTCTTGTCGCTTCTCAGTCACATCACAATATTTGTTCCCTTTTCTTGATATTCATTCAGGGGCGGGATAGCTCAGTGGTCAGAGCGCTCGCTTTTCGCAAGTCAAAGTTAAGCAGCATCGAGCGTGGATACCAGTTGGATGGGTGACCGTTTTGCGCGCCTTGGCTTCAGTACAGTCCCCCCGGTTAACCCAGCTGTCAATGGGTACCTGCCGTCTTTAGGGTCAGGGAAGGTAAAGCAGTGCCGCCCTCAATATGCTGGCCCCTAGAGAAGCTGAGGTCTCTGATGCCTCACTCCACTACGTCCACATAGGTTATGGGACACCTTTACCTTTAACTACCTTTTTTAAAAATTCTCTCCAGTCCCCACATAAGGCCTTCAGCATGCATCGAATAAGACTTGTTTGTGGTTTAAAATTAAAATAACAGTACCTCATTGTTACAAATTCATTGTCCTTTTTGTTGGTCTTATTTTATTGTATTCTATTATAGTGTATGGTCAGTGTTCCTATATTATGGGAACAGTTTTAACATGCATGAGTCTTTTGCATTGATGTGTAGGTGAACTGGTGAGAAAGTAGTAGACACTTTTTCCATTTTGGTGGTATGATAATGCTATCTATCTATCTATCTATCTATCTATCTATCTATCTATCTATCTATCTATCTATCTATCTATCTATCTATCTATCTATCTATCTATCTATCTATCTATTGATCAATCTATCAATCTATCAATCTATCAATCTATCTATCTATCTATCTATCTATCTATCTATCTATCTATCTATCTGTCTGTCTACCTATCTATCACAAACAAGGACACGTGAAATAAGATTCAGTAGCACACACACACACACACACACACACACACACACACAACACACACACACACACACACACACACACACACACGCGCGCGCGCGCGCGCGCGCCACACACACACACACAAACACAAAAACACATACAAACGAAAACACACATACAAACACATACACAAACACACACACAAACACAAACACGCACAAACATCAACCCACAAACACACTAACGAGACACACACACACACACACACACACACACACACACACACACACACACACACACACACACACACACACACACACACACACACACACACACACACACACACACACACACACACACAACGCACACAGAGCCATTTCCCATCAGCTTTTAATTCCCTCTGCTTTCCACAAATCATTGACTCTGCTCTCCATTCCCTGGACTTTTCCGTTGAAAGGAGATAATTCTCTTGTCTCTCCTCGGTCATTGTGTGCTGGTGTTAACAGATGAGAAGATTTACAAAACTGCATGCACACGGGGACTGGATGTACAAAAGCACATGAGTGTTTATTCCATTATCCTGAATATAAAATAATAAATCAAGTAAAAAATTTATAAAAAAAGAGTAAAAATCGGTCAGTCAGAGAGCCTCATTCAGTCACTTCCATTGATAACACATCGTCTTCAAAGCCACAAATAAAGCGCAGTGTTTAATGAATGAATGCGAAGGTCGAAGGTCTTCGAAAGTTTATTGTTGTCTGTCATAATATGAGCAAAAAATGTGTTGCACTACCCTTGGGCTAATTCTCAGTGTCATGTTTATTTAATGAATGAATGAATGAATGCGAACATAGAAAGTTCAAACAGCAACTATTGTTGTCTGTCTCAATATGAGCAAAACATGCGTTGCACTGCCGTTTTAGGCTAATTCTCAATGTAATGTTTATTGAATGAATACGAATACTATTGTTGTCTGTCTCAATATGAGCAAAACATGCGTTGCACTGCCGTTTTAGGCTAATTCTCAGTGCAGTGTTTATTTAACGAATGAATGCAAGCGTAAGAACGTTCCACATCAATTTGATCAAAGAGTCGCATGTTTCAGTCGAGTCTTCCATTGTGAGATGGAAGAGAGGGCAATGTATGTAGACTTCAGCCCACTTTCAGTCCTTCAGACAAGACGTGAATCCAAAGTCCTGTTTGTGAATGCAAACGTATTGGCAAACCTGCACACGTGATGTGTCGCTAAGTGGTATCTATAGTAAAATGGGCAGACTCAAAGGGCAGCGATGTAACAATACAATAAAAAAAAATATAAAAAACCCCGAAAGTTCTCATCTCCTGGTCTGAAAACTTCGTGAAGAAACTTCTTGTGGAATTGTAACCGAACATGACGTATTTTACGTTATTATCTTTCTTTATTTTGTTATATTTAGAGGATAATGGAATAAGCACTCATTTGCTTTTTTTGACACCCAGTCCCCGTGTGTATGCAGTCTTGTCAGTTTTGTCATCCGTTCTCACCGGCACACAATGGCCTACCCTTCCGAAAAGCAGAACAGGTTTTAACGTGTGCGAAAGATGCTCTCGACACCTCTCTACGTTCGACTACACTGCAGCCCACAGAGAGGAGATTTGCTTTAGTGTAGTGGCATATAGTACTTGCGCTCTCCCCACAAGTCCTTCGGATGAGACTATAAACCGAGGCCCCGTGTGCGAACGCACGCAGAACATCTTGCGCACACGTTAATTCCTGTTCCGCTTTTCGTAAGAGTAGGCCATTAGTGCCGGTGGGAACAGATAACAAAAGTTACAAAAATACATATACACAGGGACTGGAAGTCAAAAAGCACATGAGTGCTTATTCCATTATCCTTGAAACAAAAGAATAGAAGAGAATAATTTTTTTTAAAATGTCGAGATCTGTGTACACACTGATTAGATACGATTAGCTAAAGACAGAACCTAGTGTCTAGCAACACTGACCACCCGAGTGGACAGTTTCTGGTCAATGTCGTCTTTTTCTCTTCCATAACACCTTGCATGGCCGCTGCTGTGAATTCTCCAGGCATTGTTACTCGGGCAGGCTAGATCTGTCAGACCGCAGTGCTTTCGAGGTACACAACACATGCTGGGTATGTTTGCCTTTGAGTAACGCACCGAGCACATAACGGGACCTTGAACATGCGTACCGGATATTCTGCATACATATGTAATAATACATGAAAGGAACAAAGCCACTGGAAGGTGTGTACTCTAAAAGTTGACTCCCGAGACTGCGTGAAAGTCATCATACTCCATTCACAAGACGCTGCCGAGATTCGAACCCGTGACTTGATGACTGAACAGGATGAAAGTCAAAGACCTATCAACTCTTGTGTCCATTTTTACTCCATGTATGTTAGTAGAGGAGAAAAACTGATTTTATTTACTTACTTATCTCTTCTTTTCTTTCAAGGATAATGGAATAACCGTTCATATGCTTTTTTACATCCAGTCCCCGTGTCTATGCAGCTTTGTCAGTTTTGTCATCCGTTCCCATCTGATGGCGCTGCTAGCTGGTTTTAAAGATATACAACAAAAACTAGCGTGGGTGTGATAGTGTGTGGTACGTTTGGGATGAGGGATGTGGGAGAAGTAGCGTGAAAATATCGAAAAACTTCAGAGAGAAAAAGTAAGTGAAATATTGTCAGCAGACTTGGCAGAAAGCAATATCTGTCTGTAATTAATATTGCCCCCCCTCCCCCCCTACACCCCCCCCCACACACCATCAAGTTAAAAATCACAGATTTCCAGAAGATTATTACAAGTCGAAAATATGCTGTCTTTGCGAAATTTTGTGTGTGTGTGTGTGTGTGTGTGTGTGTGTGTGTGTGTGTGTGTGTTGTGTGTGTGTGTGTGTGTGTGTGTGTGTGTGTGTGTGTGTGTGTGTGTGTGTGTGTGTGTGTGTGTGTGTGTGTGTGTGTGATGTCCTTGTTTCGTTCTTGTTGTTGTGGCGGTAATTAATTGTCTCTCTGTCTCTCTGTCTTCTTCCTTCAACCGCAACTTTCTGTACGCTTCTCTTTCTGCTCAATTGTTTGTCTATCTGTCCATCTATCATTTGTTTGTCTGTGTATGTATGTATGTATGTATGTATGTATGTACGTACGTACGTACGTACGTACGTACGTATGTATGTATGTATGTATGTATGTATGTATGTATGTATGTATGTATGTATGTATGTATGTATGTATGTATGTATGTATGTATGTATGTATGTAAGTACATATGCTGTATATATACATATAAATAAGTATGTATGTATGTATGTTATATGTATGTATGTACATATCCTGCATGTATATATATATATATATATATATATATGCATACATACATATATATATATACATACATACATATAAATAAACATACATTTATGTATGTATGTATGTATATTGTACTATATATATATATATATATATATATATATATATATATATATATATATATATATATATATATATATATATATATATATATATATATATATATATATATATATATACATATATATAATATATACATACATATAAATAAACATACATTTATGTATGTATGTATGTATATTGTACAGTAGATCTGCATTTTAATGTCTCTGTCTTGCTCCTGTTTTTCTGTCTGCATCTCTCTCTCTGCTGTCTGCCTGTCTGTCTCTCTTTGTCTGTCTCTGTCTGTCTCTCTCTCTATGTCTCCTCTCTCTCTCTCTCTCTCTCCTCTCTCTCTCTCTCTCTCTCTCTCCCCTTTCTCTCTCTCTCTCTCTCTCTCTCTCTCTCTCTCTCTCTCTCTCTCTCTCTCCTCTCTCTCTCTCTCTCTCTCTCTCTCTCTCTCTCTCTCACCCTCTCTCTCTCTCTCTCTCTCCCCTCTCTCTCTCTCTCTCTCTCTCTCTCTCTCTCTCTCTCTCTCTCTCTCTCTCTCTCTCTCTCTCTCTCCTCTCTCTCTCTCTCTCTCTCTCTCCTCTCTCTCTTTTGTGTGTCTGTGTATGTGTCTTTCTCTCTCTCTTTCTGGGTCTATCCTTGCTGTCTGTCTGTCTCTGTGCAAAGTCAGAACGCACCCTCCCTCGCAAAAACAACAACGAAACAGAAGAAATCAGCAGAGAGATCAGCCATAGCCTTGTAGCTACCTGCCATACCAGCCCAGTGCTAATGGCCAGTGTCCTTAGTTCGCTGACGTAACACCTGAACTTGTCACGTCTTTTATTCCGTCACGCATGGCCTGAAACCCCGTCACGGGGATGGGGGACCCGTGGTTTACAGGTAAAGCACTGGTGCAGAAAGTGACAAGTCGCAGGTTCGATTTCTGTCACTGGCACTCCTTTTATGTTGAAGTACATGCTTGTCATTGTCTTTCCTAAACTTTGGCCTGTGTACACGGTTTGGTTCTTTTGGGTGTTTTTTTTAATTTTTGCTTGTTCCGTTTGGGTTGTTTGTGAATATTGTTGACAACCATTTAAGTTGTACTAGTCATCTAGCGTCTCTAAATCATGCCTTACACAACCATTGACGTTGTACTAGTAATCTAGCCAATCTAAATCATGCCTTACACAACTATTGACGTTGTACTAGTAATCTAGCCTATCTAAATCATGCCTTACACAACCATTGAAGATGTACTAGTAATCTAGCCTATCTAAATCATGCCTTACACAACCATTGAAGCTGTACTAGTAATCTAGCCAATCTAAACCATGCCTTACACAACTATTGACGTTGTACTAGGAATCTAGCCTATCTAAATTATACCTTACAACTACCATTGAAGCTGTACTAGTAATCTAGCCAGTCTAAATTATGCCTTACATAGACTGAGATATCTTGATCGTGCAAACAGAAACACACAGACAAGTCTGATAACGGCAGTTCTCCAAGCAAAGGTTAAGGACTGAAAGAAAAAGAAGCAGACCACTAATATCCTGGCAGGCCCTCGACTGGAACCCACAAGAGAAGCGGAAAGTGGGTCGACCAAAACAGACCTGGCGCAGAGGCATTGAAGCAGAGACGAAGGCAGCCGGAATGACGTGGGCCGAGCTGAAGAGGATCTCCCAGAACCGAGTCCGTTGGAGGAGTGTTGTTGCAGCCCTTTTGCTCCCAAGGGAATTCACAGGCATGAGTCAAGTAAGTCACCAACATCCTACACTGCCGTCATCAGTGAGATCAGTGGTCTGGGAGGGCTACAGGAGATGGTAGAACTCAGCAGAGACAGAGAGATGGTAAGCCCTGGTGGCATTGCGTGGAGCTCCTAATGTGCAGCGATGGAAACAGTTGAGTTCAGTTGAGTTCAGATATAATCATGTCACTACGATTAAACAAAGCATTGCGCCCCTCCCCCCCTCTCCACCCATGTCCGCTTGTTGTATTCCTCTCCTTCTTTTCCCAGTCTTTTGATTCCCATTATTCGAAAGGCGACGAAGACAGACAGAGCCACTATTGTCCGACACAGAAAATGAAGCACCCTCTCCTTCTGTGGTGTGAAACACGGCATCTGCTTCAGCCGCTGAATCTTTTCAAAGCTGTTCTCACTTCCTTCACTGTGGGGAACTTTTCTGTGACCGCGAGGAAGATCCAAGCCAAGACACTTCGATATAAAGACGGACATACCGACAGGCAGGCAGACAGGCAGGCAAACAGACACGCACACACATACACATACACACACACGCACGCACGTACATGCACGTACGTACGTACGTACGTACGTACGCACACACACAAAACACACACATACACACACATTCAATGTACCATCTGGAAATAAAAGTTTGACTTGACTTGACTTGACTTGACACACACGCACGCATGGATGCACCCCCCCTCCAAATATACCATTAAAACACGCACACACAACACACACACACACACACACACACACACACACACACACACACACACAGACACACACACACAGACACACACACACACACACACACACACACACACACCACACACACACACACACACACACACACACACACACACACACACACACACACACACACACACACACACAAACATTCTCTAAGCAGCTCACCAAAAAGCATTATCAGTACCCATATGAAATTATAAAAACGAACGTTTAAACATATAACAAACCATAATGCTTGAGTATTAAACAAACAATGGCAAAATACAATAAGCATTCTAAATTGATAATAATCGAATTATATTGCTATTTGAGTACCCAGGGGAGGAAGCTGGTTGCAAAATCTTTAGTTGTGCCCCAAAAGGATACAAAACTTCAGGATAGTGTGATGGTGAAAGAATCTCCGGGGGGGGGGGGGGGGGGGGGGGGGGGGGGGGGGGGGGGGGAGACAGTTTGAAAATTACTTAACTGTAAAACATGGCAAATTTTAAGAAATTCCGGCAATCAATCAATTTGACAGAAACAACAGATTAAAAAAAATCATATTTCATTACCTTACAAAACATTATCATTTAACATAGGTTAAAAAAAAGGGCCCGAAGATTAAAACAAACATTTAACGCACTACGCGTTTTAACCGAAAAAATCATAACTGAAAAGATCATAATTGCTTTTTTTTTTTTATACCCCCAAATTTTACACCAAATAGAAAACTGGTACAACCACTTTATTCTCCCCCCTCCCCACCTCCCGAAAAAAAAAGAAAAAAGAAAGAAAAAAAGTCATAATAACAGGTGGTAAAACCTTTTTTGCCTTTATTTCTTACAGGGTGATATAGCTTAAGTAGGGTTTGTCCCAAAATTCACAAATGTTAACAACCCCTAAATCTGAGCAGAAAAATCAGTTCTGTCGCAATTTGCGGCCCGGGTTCGAACCACGACGAGATTCCGTTTTATAAAGTTTTTCCCCCGGGAAATTTAAAATCAGCACCGACTCTGTTCCCCGAAAGTCCTTCGGATGACACTACAACCCGGGGGTTAGTGTGAAGTACACAGGAATCTTGACACTGTTAAAACCCGTTCGCTTTTCGGGAAGGTAGGCCATACGGGGCAAGGGAAAAATGACAAAATTTACAAAACAACAGCCACGGGGATGGGGGTAAAAAAAAGTCATCAGTTCTTATTTACATCCTCACAATAAAAAAAATAAAAAAGGATAAAAAGAAAGAGTTGTTTTTATCTTGAAAGTTGGGAATATTCACAAATTAGTTATAATTGCAATATCTGTCGTGTTTACAAATAATCAAAACTCACTTTTTGGGGAAAAGGGTTGACCGAAATGAGTACAAAAACATACTGCACCATTTCATCGAATGGTTTAACACAATATTAAACCAAAAAAAAG
>JASPKP010001152.1:5000-10000 GCA_030674155.1 Stramonita haemastoma
ATACAGACACACAGAAAAAACAAACAGACAGACACATGCATTTTGTTGGCATCCTTCTGTCTGGAGAGACAATGGAGTTTTGTGCCGTAGAGTCAGTCTGTTGTGGAACTGCAGGCTGGCTGTGGCTGTAGAGCCCGATCCTCGAGCGACAGACCCTGTTGCATGTGCTGCAGACAAGAAATCATTATTGTATATATTTAAAAAACAGGCAAGAAAAGAGATAAAGGCGAAAGAAGCAGAAGAAAGAGAGAAATTTTCAAATGCTCTAGCATAACCCTAGAAAGAGGCCATTGCGCCGTCACTATTACCTTTGTTAGAGAAACACAGTGATCATTAACTCCTTCAACTCCATCTCTTTCTTTTTTTACCATCATAAAATGTAGTGCATCTCACCTTGTTTTGAAGATCAAAATCTTCTCATTAAGATCCAGAAAATTCAGAAAACAGTACTAAAATATTCACGATAGCTTATAGGAATGTAGAAAGATAGTCTCCCTTTACCTGCCATTAGTATAAAAGCTCTGTAGCAAGAAAACGATGTTTTAAGATTTTTGATATAAAACTTAAGGGGCGGGATAGCTCAGTGGTCAGAGCACTCGCTTTCCCCGAGTCAAAGTTAAGCAGCATGAAGCGTGGTTACCAGTTGGATGGGTGGTCGTTAGCGCGCCTTGTCAAAAGGCGTAGCATGCACTGTCTTTGGTTGATTAAAAAAAAGTAAGTAACATGTCTTATATTATGTTGTTGCTATGAAAAATGTTTATATTTTGAGTTGTTTCGAGATGAGCTATGCTTTGAAGTCAACAGAAGAGGATTTGTATTGGGTAAAAGGTTGTGAGTGCGATGGACAATTATTGTGTCTGACTGCCGTGTCCTTATTGTACCACCCTGCTGTCTCTCTGTCTGTGTGTGCTCTCCTTCTTCTTCGTCTTGTTCTTCTTGTTCTTGTTCTTCTTCTTCTTCTTTTTCTTTTCGCAAATCTTCGCAATTCTTCTTCTTCGCAATTCTTCTTCGCAATTCTTCTTATTCTTCACAATTCTTGTTCTTCTTCTTCTTCGCAATTTTTCTTCTCCGCAATTCTCCTTCTTCTTCACAATTCTTCCTCTTGTTCTTCTTACACACACACACACACACACACACACACACACACACACACACACACACACACACACACACACACACACACACACACACACACACACACACACACACACACGCACACACACAACACACACACACGCACGCACGCCGCGCAAATATTTATTTTATATATATATATATATATAGAAATAGATAGATAGATAGAGATAGATAGAGAGATAGATATAGATATATGTATGCGCATACATGCATGCAAAAACGTACACCACACACACACACACACACACACACACACACACACACACACACACACACACACACACACACACACACACTGCACACTATAGACCCATTTTCATTACGTGCACCTTTTTTCGCAGCCCTGTCAGCCCACTCATTAGAAAATAACCCTATATGTGAAGGAATCCAACAAAATGAAACATGAATTCCTCTTAAACATAGAAGATTTATGATGTATTTAATGTCTAGTATAAGTTTAGTAGATTGCTTATAAGTTGTAGACTTTAAGGCATACAATACTGATTTTGAATCCACACAAAGTAATATAAAAAAACAACAGTATGGATGATCTAAAATGAAAGTCAAAGCCATGAGAATAGCGATCAGCATTATTTTTTAGGATAAGATTAAATGCTTTCGTGACAAAATTCAGCAAGGATGTTAAATGCTTATGTGGTGGATATATTTCAAATACCCATATCATACTTGAATGTAAGAACTTAAAACATCATCTCCCTGCCTTTTCTAACGTTTGACATTGCTAAAGGTTTGTTGCTAAGTCCTGTAGGGCATTTATTGTAGTTCTTGTAGTTCTTTTGGTATTTTTGAATGTTCAATATTTTTCTTGATCTGTTAATGTTAAGATTATCTTTTATTTGCTGTTACTATTTATCAACACACCCACACACACACACACACACACACACACCACACACACACACTACACACACACACACACACACACCGCGCGCGCGCGCGCGCGCGCGTGCGTGCATACACACACATTAGATCTCTCCTCTCTCTCTCTCTCTCTCCATCATCAGTGCTGACTCCACTCTCCTCAAAAGTCCTTCGGATGAGACTTTAAACCGAGGCCCCGTGTGTGAACGCACGCATAACATCTTGCGCACACGTTAAATCCTGTTCTGCTTTTCGTAAGAGTAGGCCATCGTGTGCCGGTGGAAACAGATGACATTTACAAAATTGCATACACACGGGACTGGATGTAAAAAGCACAAGAGTGCTTATTCCATTATCCTCGATATAAAAGAATAAATCAAATCAAATCCCTCTCTTACCTATCCCGTCTCCTATCTTAAGGTCGTCTGGTATCACAAAGTGGAAAGACGTTAAAATTGAAGACTTACTTACTTACACACTGCACACATGGTCATATGCCAATGCACAAATAATTACAACATGTCATACTATAGGGGCACTATCAGTTAATAAGATGTACATGTGATACTTTTTATTTTCAGTAGATAAGTTTTAGAAAACAAAACAAAACACATTGCACTTAGTAAAAGAAACGTACGTCGACTTTGCTAAACGCATCCCATACACCATACCCTGCTCATCTCTCTCTCTGTCTCTCTGTCTCTGTCTCTGTCTCTGTCTTGTCTCTCTCTCTCTCTCTCTCTCTCTCCTCCTCTCTCTCTCCTCTCTCTCTCTCTCTCCTCTCTCTCTCTCCTCTCTCTCTCTCCTCTCACTCTCCTCTCCTCCCCCTTCCTCCCCCTTCCATCCCCCTTTTTCTCTCCTGTCCAGTCAGTCCTTGTTAGCTTTTATTGTTAAATCCTTGTTTAATATAAAAATTGAGGTGTTTATAAAACTGCTTTTACTTCCGAGGGTTTTGAGTTTGGGTACTCTGTAGTGTTTTTTGAGACGGAAGAAGCTTAGAATATTCAGCAAGCACGCAGAACATCTTGCGACACACGTTAAAATCCCGTTCCGCTTTTCGGAAGAACAGGCCATCTTGTGCCGGTAGGAGCGGATGACAAAATTATAACAACAAAAAAACCAGCATGCACACAGGTGTCGTGTTTAGACACCATTCCTGAGGGAAAAAAAATAATGGGTAGGCGCTGCACTTGTGGCGACCCGCTCTCCCGGGGAGAGCAACCCGAATTTTACGCCGAGAAATCTGCTGTGACATAAAGTGGTATAAAATAAAAAAAATGAAAAAAGCACATGCGTACCATCACTCACTACTTCTTTCGCTCGGTCTTTCGCACGACATTCATACAGATCGTTTGGTTTCATTTGCGCACAACCCACAATTTTGCCGCAACGTGTTACAACTCTGTTTAGTACATTTTTGTTTTTGACATTCAGTGTTTTGTACCAACATATCAAAAAAAAAAAAGAAATGACAGACTCAATAAAGCATCTATAGAAGTCTTGCAAAACCTTAATATTTACTTGAAGACTCGTAAGCTTTTGAAGAAAAAAGATACGAGAATGACATTTATTATGTAACATTTCTGTATTAGTAGTAACGTTTAATTTATCATCGATGACACACACACACACACACACACACACACACACACACACACACACACACACACACACACACACACACACACACATGCAAGACATGTGTGTGTGACCTAATACACTCATGAAAAAAAAAAACAAAAAAAAAAACCGGCATTGTGTTCAATCCTCCCCAAGTGGGATAGAAATGACGTCATCGACCATATCCACATTTTCCCCCTTGCCATGGGAGAAAAACGAACTTGTTCGTGTATGCATGCGTAAGCTTTTTATAATGGAAGAGTGGAATGCGTCTTTGTTTTCCTTATAGAAAAAGAAAGTTGTTACGGATATGAAAAAGAAAGAAAGAAAATATTGCCTGTGATATCAGTAGCCCTAAGCCAATGGCACATGGAAGCGGGGCACGACTTGCACGTAAGTGCTCACGTGTGTTTGGCCGCCATATTTAAGTTTAACCGCAGTGTGACGCATTTTAACAGACCGGATAGTTGCTGTCTGAGCCTTTGCCAATAAAGAAGAAGAAGAAGAATTGCATATTGAGGTATAAAGAACTTTTCACTTCTTTCTGGACATCTGCCTTTGCCGTTGAAGAATAATAAATGTGTATTGACGTACAAAGCACTGGGTGCTTTTTTCTGGACTTTTGCCTTTGCTTTGAAGAAGAAGAATTGTGTATTGACATACAAATAACTCGTCACTTCTTTCTGGACTTCTGCCTTTGCCTTTGGAGAAGAATAATTGTGTATTGACATACAAAGCACTGGTCACTTCTTTCTGGACTTTTGCCTTTGCTCTTGTAGGGGTGCCTGTGCTGTGTTGGATTAAACTGTGGATTCCGGACAAAAATCCGTGAGTAGTAAACTGTTTTCGTAAACTTCATTCATTCTGTAAGCCCGTTATATCGACCTGGTCTTTTTCCCAAAGTCCTGTTTTATATGTCTGGGGTATTTTTCAGATAAACAGATTGATTTGAGGAAATAGTAGCGAAAAAACCCCAGTGCAGGTAACTACTTACAAGTCCTAAATCATCTTGAAAATGATTTATCAGTATTTGATAGTCCTGTGGCATTTTTTAAACTGCCATCGAAAAGCGATGATTAAAAGAGAAAGAAAATTTATATGCTTAGAGTAGCCTATATGTTGCACAAAAACCGACAAGAAACAGTAAAAAAAAAAAAAAAAAAAAAAAAAAAAAAGGACCTAGTGATTTGAGTGAATGAAATATACACCTAGTAATTGAGTGAAATAGAGTTTCGCCTAGTGATTGAGTGAAGCTAGTGAGAGATTGATTTGTGAGACACTGAAGTCATGGTTTCAGTTCAGGCTCAGTGCATGCTACATGGCGGCAGGCAAACAACTTGTGTAACCACTCGGTTTTACCC
>JASPKP010001152.1:15000-20000 GCA_030674155.1 Stramonita haemastoma
GATTTATATCTGTCACTAGTGCAGGAATAAGATCAACTAAGTGTTGGGGACATAAGCCATTAACCAGTTTATGATAATAACGGAGTTTGTGCCTCGTTCTTCGTTCTTTCAGAGTGCAGAATCCAGACTCTTGGTACGATTTTTCATGAGATGTGCCGCAAACAGCTCCTACTATAGTTCGTATTGCATCAAGCTGCAACATTTCTAAAGACTTTGCGTTTCAGTACAGTTGTCCCATACTATATAAACGACTCATACATTGTTTCAAGTGTCTTCCTATTAAATTTATTTTCACAGCGTTTAAGGCATGAAACCAATATAGTTACAGTATTTATTATGCTTTTGATATGCTCATTCTATTTACAATTGTCCTGAAGAATTAACCTAGGTGTTTATGCAAACTTTTAACTTGAAGGTGGGTTGAATCGAATGAGAGAGGCAGGATCGTGTTGTTGTTACGAGAAAAATTTAATAGTTCTGTTTTGTCTGCATTAAAGCTAACTTTCCAGCACCTGGCCCAAGAATCTATTTTTTCTAAATCTGAATTAAGTATTTCGGCGCGAATGTTTGACTGGTTTAATGCTAAAGACATGCTAGTATCATCTGCGAATAGTCCTATATGGGATTCTATAATATTCACAATGCCATTCATAATAATAATAATGATAATAATAATAATAATAATAATAATAATAATAACAATAATAATAATAATATAGTATGGAATTTATATAGGGCTAAATCTTGTAGAGCGAACAAATCGAAGCGCTTGCATTCGAATCAGTCACACGCATGCAACCATTCACAAATGAATTAACAAATTATATATTTACGCAAACACACACACACACACACACACACACACACACACACACACACACACACACACACACACACACACATATATATAATATATATATATATATATATTTTTTTTTTTAATTTATTTTTTATTTTTTTTATATGCACTCTTACACACACACACACACACACACACACACACACACACACACACACACACACACACACACACACACACACACACGATAACGCAAAGTGATGGAGATGGAGGAGACTGAAGGTTAATAGGGTCATATGTGAGGTGTGATGATGGAGAAAGATCCTAGGTAGGAAAAAAGTGTGTCTTTAGATTGGATTTGAAAGTGTCAAACAAAGGGATTTGGCGAAGGTGAACAACACACTCAGAGTTCAGAGTTCAAATCAAATCATCAAATCACATTGAGTAAACAATAAATTCGCTTTTTTTATCAAGCCATCTATCTGCAAAAAAACCCCAACTAAAACAAAATATACCCCCGCAAAAAACCCCAAACAAACCCACGTAAACAAAAAAAACCCTAACAAATAAACAAACAGAAATGAAGCAGCAAAAAACAAGCAAAGTACAACCAAGAAAATCCCAACCAAAAATATTTAGCTACAACATTGTTACAACTCATAACAACAAAATAAACTGAAAGGAGCTAAAGTAAATACAATGGTAATAATAATACAAGTAACATTAGTGATAATGATAATAATGATAGGCCTAATGCACTGTAAGACTCTTTCATGTAGGCCACACACACACACACACACACACACACACACACACACACACACACACACACACACACACACACACACACACACACACACAAGCATATATCCGCGCGCGCATAATGCACTTGAGTAGGGGTTTTTTAAGTCATAGAAATTTTTTTTATATAAAAGTCAAACAATTATATCAGGTTACAATATCATCTATTCTTTTACATTCATACTTTATATAAAGAAGAAAAAAACATAATAAAACAGGAACAAAACATCCTAAAAATTGATATACAATTTATCAACAAAATAAGTCGTATACATCGTAGTACTTTAATAAAAGTGGAGACGAAAAAGTATAATTAGATACACACACACACACACACACACACACACACACACACACACACACACACACACACCCACACACACGGATAGCCTAGGGGCGAAGCCGTGGTCAATGCAATTTGATGACCCAGGTTCGAGTCCCGTCTAGGAGATTTTTCTCCTGATGTGCTCACTCCACTCTCCCTAAAGTCCTTCGGATGAGACTTTAAACCGAGGCACCGTGTGCGAACGCATGCAGAACATCTTGTGCACACGTTAAATCCTGTTCCACTTTTCGTAAGAGTAGGCCATCGTGTGCCGGTGGGAACAGATGACTTACAAAACTGCATACACACGGGGACTGGATGTAAAAAAGCACAAGAGTGCTTACTCCATTATCCTCGATATAAGAGAATAAATCAATCAAAATCAAATCACACAGGTTCACGCGCATGTCATCGATAAACTTCATTCTAAAGGAAGTATATGCCTGCTTTTAAGTAAAATCCTGTAACCGAACACAAGAGGAATCCATCCCTGTAGGGCATATAATTATATAGGGACATATATGTTCTAATACCTTAATCAGTCTTATGATTATGGTAATAAAAATCACGTCCATAACCATTTCGTAATCATGATGGACATAGCTATTCAGCTTACTTGAAAGATCATTAATTAAAAAGTTCACACAAAGTCGATTAATTCGGCATGTGATTATTAAAATAGTGCAAAATATGAATAAAACATTTCTCAGTATGGATGGTAAACATGTTTAGACAACAGGTGACTCTCTCTCTCTCTCTGAATGTATGTGTGTGTGTGTGTGTGTGTGTGTGTGTGTGTGTGTGTGTGGGGTGTGTGAGAGAGAGAGAGAGAGAGAGAGAGAGAGAGAGAGAGAGAGAGAGAGAGAGAGAGAGAGAGAGATTGATTTATTTTGTTAGGTTTTTCAACCAATTCACAAAAATGGGTAGGTGGGGGAGGGGGACCGAAATCGAAAGATATAACAACGATATTTCAACACTGTACAATATCAACACTTTTTCGCGTTTGGTAACCGAAACGCGGTATTGTTATAAAATTTTGTGGTTGCCACTGGTAATAACGATGTCGTAGCAGGGACCAAGCAACTGTCACAGAGCGGCATTAGCGGTGTGGTTGTGCTGCTGGCTGGTCACTCGACGTGTCCGAAAGATTCTTCAGCTGCTTTCCTTATGACTGGAAGCCCCTGTCCATTGTGTTTGCAAGTTTTTGTAAAAGTTCTATCAGAACCCTGCGATCCTCGCCACACAGTGGGTGCTGTTTCCTGCTTCGTCGATGGCAGTTGTACTTTCTGTATTCATTTCGAGTGGTTCCGCTCTCTTGCTGTTCTCTGTCACATCTTCTGTAGAGCTGTGCTGTGTCAGTGTCACAGGCGGTATTGTTGGTGCTGCACTGCTCACCGTCATGACATCTTCATCGTCAATATCCTTGTCAGTGTCAAAACTCCAGTCTTCAAGCGCCAGTGCGCTTGGTTGCACTGTCACCGACACTGGATCAACACTATGCAAGCTTGTTGTGCTTGTGAACGGCACAGCGAGGAGGGCCAGTGGGCGTGTCATCTTTGAATGTGCCCAAGGCAATTTCAGTTTGGGTGTTGTAAAATAAACTTGGGGGCGTGGGGAGAAACAAATCCGAAGGGGAGACAGAATCGTTCACGTTGTTTCTTCATTACACTGACCTTGTGTGTCTCCACCCTCCTTTTGTCCCTAGCAATTTGCACCGCCCCTTTCTTACAGTAAACAACACTGTCACTCTGGCTGTGTGTAGCAGGATGTTGGTGGGTTGGTGACAGGCGCAGCACAATAACAGTTTGATTCTCTATGCCGTCGATTTCGTACGATATGAGAGACATTTCCTGCAGAAAGGTGTTCAGAACTGTTTCTACAGAAGATGGTAATCCTGTTACTGGCATACTGTAGGTCTTTCTGGTATAAAATAGGAAATTTCTTTTCTCACTTTAGATACCAGCAAGAAAGAAAGAAAGAAAGAAAGAAAGAAGAGAGAGAGAGAGAGAGAGAGAGAGAGAGAGAGAGAGAGAGAGAGAGAGAGAGAGATCACTAACTAGTGAAACACAAATCAAATTCTAATATAGTTATAAAAATGAACATCAACACATGCTAATTAAATATACATAGTTTATCATAATGTCATGATCAATCTTTGTGAAAAGCCTATATCTTCATAAAAATGAATAACTACACATTTTAATTAAGATACACATACTTGCTAGACTTAAAACATTGAAATATTAAAATAACATTTACTAAAGCTCAATAACAGTCAACTTGCAGAATAAAATTAAAAAACATAAATATGAATACAGCCTTCATCAAGAGAGAGAGAGAGAGAGAGAGAGAGAGAGAGAGAGAGAGGAGAGAGAGAGGAGAGAGAACACGAGAACACTGAAAAGTTTTATTGTACATTGGCCTTAGGCCACTATACAAAACATGTTTGAAGCAGGGGGGTAAAGGAAACATCACTATACAAAACATGTTTGAAGCAGGGGAAGGTAAACATCATCGCGAAAACATTTCCATCTATTCTACAATTCCAATTTTGCAAGTACATAAAGTCACCCTCAATGCCCTCTAGTTATCATCAACCCCATCATCATTATCATGTACATAATCACTGCCATCAGCATCTTCATTATCTATGTCTGCAGCTGCAGCAAGTTTATCAACATCACCATCATAACTTTCATCCTCTACGTCATCATCATCAAAATCATTCTCTTCATCATCTGCACTATCATCATCATCTTCAACCTATATAATTATCATCGTCACGATCATCATCTTCAGTGTCTACATAATAGTCACGATCATCATCCTCGTCTTCTTCATCACTGTTTCCATCGTCATCTTTAACTTCTTCATCATAGTCACCGTTACCACTATCACTTTCAACACCTACACCATCGTTACACCATCATCACTATAGTAACCACATCATCATAACCCTTGCTTAAGAACAAAACACATTGAAAAATAAAAGCCAAAAACAATAGCCATAACAAAGAGAAAAAAAGTATGCTAAAAATTCAAGAACAACATAATTTAAGATGATATATAAATATA
>JASPKP010001152.1:25000-27500 GCA_030674155.1 Stramonita haemastoma
ACCTTCCTTCATAATAATAATAATAATAATAATAATAATAAATAATAATAATAATAATAATAATAATACATGGAATTTATATAAGGCCATATCTTGCAATAACAATTCAAAGCGCTTGCCTTCGAACTATACAACACACACGCAATCAATAACAGTTAATAGTTTGAACAAATTCGAATGTACACACACACGCACACGCGCACACACGCACACGCACGCACGCACGCACGCACACACACAAACACACACACACACTTATAAAGGTTATACACTTTGGCAGTGTGAAGATTTCATATATTGTTCTCCTCTGTAAAATATCTAGGCGTTGTTATTGATAACACACTTTCAATGCAAAAAATCATCACCCAGACCTGTCAGTCCTGCAACTATCAGTTACGGCGTATTAGTGCAGTTCGCAAGTATCTGTCTACTGACGCAACATCCAAGCTTGTAACATCTCTCATTCTTTCTCGACTGGACTATTGTAATTCACTGTTGGCTGGTCTACCAGCATCATCTGTCCACTCCAACATATTCAAAACTCTGCAGCTGGACTTGTCCTAAGAAAGAAGAAATCCAAACATATAACTCCTCTCTTGCACAAGATCAATACCCTCTGTTACAAATGTCTACACAAGACTGCACCTCCCTATCTCTGTGACTGTCTCCAACTGTACACTCCTTCTCGATCACTCCGTTCGGTAATTGGAAAAAAAAGTCACAGGAAAAAAAGTCACAGAAAAAAGTCACAAGCGTGCGCGCGTGCGTGCGTGCGTGCGTGCGTGCGTGCGTGTGTGTGTGTGTGTGTGTGTGTGTGTGTGTGTGTGTGTGTGTGTGTGTGTGTGTGTGTATGTGTGTATGCACTGTACTGCACTGCACATTTTTCTTGATGATATTGCTCTTATTTCACTTTTGTTCTCTGGCCTGCGTGCGTGCGTGCGTGCGTGAGTGCGTGCGTGAGTGCGTGCGTGCGTGCGTGCGTGCGTGCGTGCGCGTGTGCGTGTGTGTGTGAGTGTGTGCGTATGCATTGTACTGCACTGCACATTTTTCTTGATGATATTGCTCTTATTTTACTTTTGTTCTCTGGCCTGCGTGCGTGCGTGCGTGTGTGCGTGCGTGCGTGTGTTTGTGTGTGTGTGTGTGTATGCATTGCACTGCACTGCACATTTTCCTTGATGATATTGCTCTTATTTTACTTTTATTCTCTGGCCTGCGTGCGTGCGTGCGTGCGTACGTGTGTGCGCGCGCGCGCGCGTGTGTGTGTGTGTGTGTGTGTGTGCGTGCGTGTGTGCGTGCGTGTGTGCGTGTTTTGTAAACTGGATTTTACTTGGCTTTGTTTGACCTGATTGTGACTTTTTTTCCTACCCAATTTTGTGACTTTTTTTCTGTGACTTTTTTTCCTGTGACTTTTTTTCCCTACAACCCTCCGTTCTGCTGCACATACTATGTGCATAAAAATACCAATGTTCAAACAGTCCAGTGTCGGCCGTCGTTCTTTCACAATTTCTGGTCCATCTATCTGGAATAACCTCCCTCTGTCCCTTCGCCAAATCCCTTTGTTTGACACTTTCAAATCCAATCTAAAGACACTAATTTTCTACCTAGGATCTTCCTCCATCATCACACCTCACATAAAATGTCCCTATTTTCATTCAGTCTCTTCCATCTCCATCACTATGCGTTATCGTGTGTGTGTGTGTGTGTGTGTGTGTGTGTGTGTGTGTGTGTGTGTGTGTGTGTGTGTGTGTGTGTGTGTGTGTGTGTAGGGGTGTGTGTGTGTGTGTGTGTGTTTGTGTCTGTTTGCGTAAATATGTAATCTGTTAATTCATTTGTGAATGGTTGCATGCGTGTGACTGATTTGAATGCAGCGCTTTGATTTGTTTGCATTACAAGATTTAGCGCTATATAAATTCCATGTGTAATATTCTTATTTTTAGATAGGAGATTACAACAGAAGGCGAAAATCTCAGGTTTGAAATAAGTGTGTCATGAGGTTGCATTTAATTAAGCATTAAATAAACTAAACCTCTATTTGCAGGCGAAAAAAATCCTTGCAATATTTTTTGGACATAAACATGTTTAGGGTCAAGTATGGCATTTTAATCATATAAAGTAAAACGAGGGTTACCTGCCTGAAGCGGCTATCGCGGTTCGACATAGTTTTGAGAAAATGGTGTTTGAAAGTTTCACATCGCTGTGAGCTTTGTGCCTTTTATGCCTGTGAGAATTATTTTGTCACATATATTCGCCTTTCATATCTGAAGTTTCGATGGCAACAAGTATTGTTTTTTTTTATTGAATAACACCTTGTTCAACTACAGTAGGAGCTAGCCAAGTTGGAAAGATGATAGGTGAAACGAAAATAGCCCGCCCTGATTGCCGAACCTGCTAAGGGCGGCACAGGCATTGCGCTGTGGCAGGAAAGTAAACTTAACTAAGGATGCCTGAAGGGGCCCTCTACTTGAAGTGTGTTTGACAAGTCTCCAGCCTGCCAGCTGCT
>JASPKP010001153.1:0-12500 GCA_030674155.1 Stramonita haemastoma
AAAGGGGCCCAAAAAATGGGATGACTGCCCAGCTGGCACAGGTGTTCGTGGTTTTTTTGTGTGTGTGTGTGTGGGGTTTGTGTGTGTTTTTTTTTCTTAAATTTTTAATTTTTCCCCTTTAGTGTTTTTACACGAGGAGATGGGAAAAAATTTTAAAGGAAGTAAAAGTGGGGAAAGGGGGGGGGGGGGGGCCAGGGTAGCAAAGGGGAAAGGGGGAGAGGGGAAAAATTTTCTGGGTGATGGATGTGTTGTGTGTTGGTATTTTTGTGGGGAAAAAAAAACCCTTTAAAAACCCCTGAACAAAACGAAATCCCCGAAAAGGGGCATAAAATGAAATGGGGAATAGTGTAACTACAATTTTTTTTTTGGGGGCTGTGCAATACACATTTTTAGAAAAAGCCCCAAAAACTAATTTTTTAACTTTTAAAAAAAAATTTTTCGAGTTTTGCTCAAAAAATTTTGGGGGTTTTAAAAAAAAATTTTTTTGTCCAAAAATCAAAAAAATGATGGGGGGTTTTTTTTGTAAAAAAAAAAATTTTGTTCTTCCCCCTTTGGCCCCCAACTTTTTTTGCAAATTTTGGGGAAAAAAAAGCTTTTTTAAATTTTTAATTACATGTGTGTTTTGTGTGTGTTGTGTGTTTTTGTGTGTGTGTGTGGTGTTGTGTGTGTGTGTGTGTGTTTTTGTGTGTGTGTTTTTGTTGTGTGTGTGAAGTTTTCGGGGGGGGAGGGTAGGGGGGTTTTTTTTAGGGTTTTGGGGAGGGTGGTCTGGGGGGGGGGTAGAGGGGGGGTGAGGGAGGAGATCTTTGATATTAATTTTCCCGCGACTTTTTAAAATGCTACTTTTTTAATCCCCCAAAACGTTCATTTTTCTGTAAGAAACACGGTATGCCACTTTCTGGGTCGAAAAGGCAGCGGGGGTAACCCCTTTCCCGGGGCCCCCCCCTTCCCCCCCCCCCCCAAAAAAAAAGTTGTGGGTTTTTTGGGGTTTTTTTTTTTTTTAAAATTTTGGTGTGTTTAAAAAATTCTGCCCCTCACAAGAAAGTGTGATTTTTTGACTTTCCCCTGCCCTTGGAGAGGGGGAAACTGCCAAATTAAACAAATTTGGTCATTTTCTTTTTGGGGGTCCCAGACTTTGATTTTGAATGGGGGAAAAATTTTTAATTTTTGGTTTTTAGAAGCAACAAAAACCCCCCGGGGTTTCTTTCCCCAAAAGGGTTTTCGGGGCAGGCGGTTGGTGTTAGACTTTTTTTTCCCAAAATTTTAAAAGATACTGTTGTTTTCCCCTTTGGGGTCAATTAAAATTTTTTGGTACCCCCACACTTACCTCCCTGCAGGGGGGCTTTTGGGTTTTTTGCATTTTATCAGGGCCCGGTTCTAATTTCGTGGTTTAGTGGTACAGATTTCGCGGGGGGACCCAAACCCCCGGGAAACTTTGGGCAAACCAAAAACCTTTGTTTTTTGAAGGGGGAAAAAATTTCTTTTAAAAACTGGCAAAAATTTGAAGCTAAATTTTTTTTTGCTAGTTTTTTTTGGGGGCGTGTTAGTGCGTGTGCGTTTGGGGGTTGTTGTTTCGTGCGTGATTGTTTTTTCCCTTTTTTGGGGGGTGTATGTGTACGTTTTTTGTGTGTGTGTGTTTTTGGTGTGTGTGTGTGTGTTTGTGGTGTGTGTTTGGGGGCTTTGTTTTTAAAAAATTTTTTTCCCAAAAAAAAAAATTGGGGTTTTTTTACAGGAAAAAGGGAGAGGGCGGTTAAAAGGGGGTTTTTGGGTTTTGTGTTTTTTTTTTAGTTTTTTAAGGGGGGATAAACGAAAAAACGTTTTAAAACCCCGAGCAACTTAAATTGTTTTTTCTTTTTCTTTTTAAATTATAGCCCCAAAAAAAAATTTTTTTAAAAATTGAGTAAAAACAAAAGCCCCAAAAAAACCCCCAAAGGGAGAGAGAGTGAGAGGAGAGAGGGTGAGGGGGGGAGTGGGAGAAAGGGGGGTTTGGGGGAACGTATTAAAAGGGGGAGAGCGAGGGAAAGAGAAAGACCCCGGCGCGACGCTGGCGGCGAAACGCAAAGGGGGGACCGGGCAGGGGAAAACGGCGAAGTTTTTTTTTCCGGGGGGGCCCCCTCAAACCGGGGAAAACGAAGAAGAAAAAATGGGTTTGGGGGTGTGCCCCGGGGTTTTGGTTTGGGGGGGCGTGGTTTGGGGGGTTTTTTTTTTCTTTCCCCGGGGGTTTTGGGCCCTGCGGGGGTGTTTTTTTTGGGCCCCCGGGGGTTTTTTGGTCGGGGTTGTGGGTTTTTTGGTGGTTGGGGGTTTTTGGGGGTGGGGCGGTCTTCCCCCCCAGGGGTTTAAAGGGGGGTTTTTCGGTTTTTTGGAACACCAAAAAAAAAGAGGGAAAAAATTTTCCCCATTTTTGGTTCCCCTGGCGCGGTTTTTGTGGGGTTTGTGTTTGTGGGTTGGTGTTGTTGTTGGGGGTGGAGCCAAGGGGGGTTTTTTAAAAACTGTTTTGGGGGAGGGGTTTGGGCCCCCGGGGTGGGGGGGGGGGGGATTTTTTTTGTTTTTTTTTTTTTATTTTGCGCCTTGTGCGTTGGGGGCGTTTTTGTGTTGGGGAAAATTAAAAAAGGTTTACTAGAGTTTGGGGGTTGGGGAAATTTAAAAAAAAGGGGGAAAAAAAAAAAAAAATTGGGGAAAAAAAAAAAAATTAAATTTGGGGGGGGGGGGGAAAGGGGGAAAGGGGAATTTTTTTTTAAACCGGAAAAGGTTTAAAAAAGGGTAAAATTAAAAAATTGCCCCCCAACCCCGGGCTTTTAATAAAATTTTTAAAAAATCAAACAAGGGGAAATTTTTTATTGTTTAATAAAATTTTTTGGGGTTTTTTTTTGGGGATTTTTGGAAAACCCCCTTAATTTTAAAAAAGGGGGGGCCTTTTGGGAAAAATTTTGGGGCCCCCAAAATTTAATTAAAGGGGGAAAAACATGTTTAGGTGTTAAACAGGGGGAAAAAACCCTTACTTTTATTTGGGTTTTCCCGGGGAAGGGGGGTTTGGGGGAATTTGGTTTCCCAAAAAAAATTTTTTAAAGAACAGGGTTTTTAGTTTTTGGGTTAAAAAAATGGGGGAAAAAACCCGACAAAGAAAAGAAAAAACCCGCGAAAAAACCCTCGGAAGTGTTTAAACGCAGAAGCCCAACAAAAGTAAGCCACCTAAGGCAGCCATACTCCGGTTCAGGGTTTTCTCCCCTTCTTTTTAATGAAACACAGGGGTTTGTGGGGGAAACTAGAGCTTGTCATAGCTGAAGCAGTTCCCCAAAACAACATTTAAAAGCTTTAAAAATATTTTAATATCATAACCCTTGACATTTTTTTTTTTGCATACTTACAGTGATAACTCACAAGACTTCGTGGCCCTGGGTTTGTTTCCAATATTGAATAACTTATAATGAATAATGAAATTATATATAGGTAATAATGAAAAAAAAATCTTTAAAAAACCAAAAAAAACAAACCCACTACAGCTCGAAAAAAAAATCCACAACAACAATATATAGGAACTGTATTGACACACTCTCTTTTCCGGGGGGGGGGGGGGGGGGGGGGGGGGTGGTTAGGTCATCGCTGCTGTTGGTTGTGCGTTCCTCAGCTTAACATTCATGGGGGTAACCCAGGATATGCACACTTCTGTCTCACTGGACACAGCTGAGAATCACTCTGAGAGACCGTAAAATAAGATTGTACATACTGGATGCAACGTTTGTCTTATGATTGTTGTTTTTTTTCTTTTTCTTTTTTTGGGGGGTGGTGGTGGGGGGGGGGGGGGTTCTAAAGTATCTCGCCAGAAAATAGGCAGCCATACTCTCGACTTCAGAGGGTTTCTCTCACTCCCCTTTAATTATTATTAATTCTTGTTCACTGCATTGCGCCTATGTTATCCTATTATAATCTTCTGTCCTTACATCTTTGTCTTCTGTTGATTACTGTCTTGTTGTTTGGGCCTTCTTGTTTGGTTTATCTATTATTGTTGTTAGTTGGGGGTGTTCTTAAAAACTGATGTAATCCCTGATTAGGGCGAGGACTGGATGTAAAAATAAAAAAGCACATGAGTGCTTATTTATTTATCTCGAAATATAAGACTATGATTTGATTTGATTTGATTTGATTTGGAAGAGTCGAGGTTGCTCTGAGCTTGTCACGGCTATACACAATCTCATAAACCTAGCATATGAAAGTATAACTACGAACGTTTCGATCAAGGTGTTTGTAGGTAGGTACTCTGCTTAGGGTTACGACATTAACTCAGGAGGATTTTTTACCTGGCTGGGCCAACTTCGATGGAAGTAAATCAAGCTTGGTGGATAGCCTACACTGCAGAAATCTGGATGATGTAGCGAAAATGATACACAAAAATGTGTGTGTGTGTGTGTGTGTGTGTGTGTGTTGTGTGTGTGTGTGTGTGTGTGTGTGTGTGTGTGTGTGTGTGTGTGTGTGTGTGTGTGTGTGTGTGTGTGTGTGTGTGCGTGTGTGTATGTGTGTGTATGTGTGTGTGTGTGTGTGTGTGTGTGTGTGTGTGCGCGTGAGCGTGTGTGCGTGCGTGCGTGCATGTGTGGTGAGAGGGGTGGGTTTAGTGGTAATAATTATATAGATATAGGTATATATATATATATATATATATATATATATATATATATATATATATATATATATATATCTAATGTGCGTGTTTGTTTCACGGAGGTGTCCAACAAGGTAAATGCTGTGTCCAGTCCTGTTTGCCTTTCAGTCATCATAACCTCAAACTTCTCTGAGCTTCCTGCCTGATCCGAAAAGGACAGGTCAGTAGTAAGTGGACGTAGGATTCTGCTGTGATGGCAGAATTTATCAGTAGCATGGAATGCTATTGATGTTATAATTACGCTGAGTTGATGTTATAATTATGCTGAGTTGATGTTATAATTACGCTGAGTTGATGTTATAATTATGCTGAGTTGATGTTATAATTATGCTGAGTTGATGTTATAATTATGCTGAGTTGATGTTATAATTATGCTGAGTTGATGTTATAATTACGCTCAGTTGATGTTACAATTATGCTGAGTTGATGTTATCATTATGCTGAGTTGATGTTATAATTACGCTGAGTTGATGTTATAATTACGCTGAGTTGATGTTATAATTACGCTGAGTTGATGTTATAATTATGCTGAGTTGATGTTATAATTACGCTGAGTTGATCTTATAATTACGCTGAGTTGATGTTATAATTATGCTGAGTTGATCTTATAATTACGCTGAGTTGATGTTATAATTATGCTGAGTTGATGTTATAATTATGCTGAGTTGATGTTATAATTACGCTGAGTTGATGTTATAATTACGCTGAGTTGATGTTATAATTACGCTGAGTTGATGTTATAATTATGCCGAGTTGATGCTATAATCATGCTGAGTTGATGTTATAATTATGCTGAGTTGATGCTATAATTATGCCGAGTTGATGTTATAATTATGCTGAGTTGATGTTATAATTATGCTGATTCTTTCCCCTGTTTCTCGTCTAAAGCTCCCAGGTTTACCAATGATGAAATTTTTGCGTATGCGACCCTGCCCCCCCCCCCCCCCCACGCCCCTTCCCTCCATCCCTACCATTTAGGTAGCCACATTTCGACTTCAAAACTCAATGCGTCTCTAATGGAACAACTGCTCTGTTTTGCAAAAGTCCCTGGGTGGGTATCGCGATATACCTGCTAGATATAAAAAATAATGCAGTTGGTCCACTCAAACAAAATACTTATAACCACAGTGCAGTATGACATTGATCAACATCATTTAATGTCAAGAGATTTATTTATTAATTTATTTATTTATTTATTTATTTATTTATTTATTTATTTATTTATTCTTTTATATCGAGGATAACAGAATAAGCAATCATGTGCTTTTTTTCATCCGGTCCCCGTGTGTATGCAGTTTTTGTAAATATTGTCATCTGTTCCCACCGGCACACGATGGCCTACTCTTACGAAAAGCGGAACAGGATTTAACGTGTGCGCAAGATGTTCTGCGTGCGTTCGCACACGGGGCCTCGGTTTAAAGTCTCATCCCAAGGACTTTTGGGGAGAGTGGAGTCGTCACTGATGTTAACTCCAGGAGAAAAATTTCCTCGACCGGACTCGAACCCGGGCCTTCAAATTGTGAGCGCAATGTTCACTAGGCTAGAGAGAGAGAGAGAGAGAGAGAGAGAGAGAGAGAGAGAGAGAGAGAGAGAGAGAGAGAGAGAGAGAGAGAGAGAGAGAGAGAGAGAGAGAGAGAAGAGAGAGAGAGAGAGAGAGAGAGAGAGAGAGAGAGAGAGAGAGAGAGAGAGAGAGAGAGAGAGAGAGATTTGATTTGATTTTATTTTATTTATTCTTTTATATCGAGGATAATGGAGATAATAGATAATATCGAGGATAATAGAGAGAGAGAGAGAAAGAAAGAAAGAACAGAAACATGCTTTTGACAAAGTGGACTGCTATCTTCAACACTTGGCTATTTTGCCCACACACACACAAACACAAACTTCAGAAAAAAAGGCTTTCAGAACCAGCTCCATTTATTGCAACCTTCTCTTTCTTTTCTCTCCCACCGTCTCATTCATTGTCAAAGACTTGCAATTTTTAAAAAGAACTGGATTAAACATGCTCTTAAAAAAAACCCAAACCCCACATACACTCATCACTTGCATATATAATTAAAGGATTTTTTAATCTCATGGTTTCATTTGAGATAATACAGACAGAAGTAGGAATAGTCACTGGAATGAAGTAGATATACTAGACACTTTTTAAGCAGACAGATTTAGGAATAGTCACTGGAATGTAGGAGATACATCAGACAATGTAAGCAGACAGAAGTAGGAATAGTCACTGGAATGTAGGAGATATATTAGTCATTGTAAGGTAAAGACAGAGGTAGGAATAGTCACTGGAATGTAGTAGATATATTAGTCATTGTAAGCAGACAGAAGTAGGAATAGTCACTGGAATGTAGTAGATATATTAGTCATTGTAAGGTAAAGGCAGAAGTAGGAATAGTCACTGGAATGTAGTAGATAGACTAGTTACTGTAAGGTAAAGACAGAAATAGAAGGAATAGTTAATGGAATAAAGTAGATATATTGGTCACCGTAAGGTAAAGATAGAAGTAGGAATAGCCACTGGAATATAGTAGATATATTAGTCATTGTAAGGTAAAGACAGAAGTAGGAATAGTTATGGAATGTAGTAGATATATTAGTCATTGTAAGGTAAAGACAGAGGTAGGAATAGTCACTGGAATATAGTAGATATATTAGTCATTGTAAGGTAAAGACAGAGGTAGGAATAGTCACTAGAATGTAGTAGATATATTAGTCATTGTAAGCAGACAGAAGTAGGAATAGTCACTGGAATGTAGTAGATATATTAGTCACTGTAAGGTAAAGACAGAAATAAAAGGAAAAGTTAATGGAATAAAGTAGATATATTGGTCACCGTAAGGTAAAGACAGAAGTAGAAATAATTATGGAATGTAGTAGATATATTAGTCATT
Organism: Stramonita haemastoma; assembly: GCA_030674155.1. Taxonomy (NCBI): domain Eukaryota; kingdom Metazoa; phylum Mollusca; class Gastropoda; order Neogastropoda; family Muricidae; genus Stramonita; species Stramonita haemastoma. The sequence goes on from JASPKP010001153.1 coordinate 7,546, forward strand.
GTAAGGTAAAAACAGAGGTAGGAATAGTTATGGAATGTAGTAGATATATTAGTCATTGTAAGGTAAAAACATAGGTAGGAATAGTTATGGAATGTAGTAGATATATTAGTCATTGTAAGCCGACAGAAGTAGGAATAGTCACTGGAATGTAGTAGATATATTAGTCACTGTAAGGTAAAGACAGAAATAGAAGGAATAGTTAATGGAATAAAGTAGATATATTGGTCACCGTAAGGTAAAGATAGAAGTAGGAATAGTTATGGAATGTAGTAGATATACTAGTCATTGTAAGGCAAAGACAGAAGTAGGAATAGTTATGGAATGTAGTAGACATATTAGTCATTGTAAGGTAAAAACAGAGGTAGAAATAGTCACTGGAATGAAGTAGATATATTAGTCATTGTAAGCAGACAGAGGTAGTAGGAATAGTCACTGGAATATTGTAGACATACTAGTCACTGTAAGGTAAAGACAGAAGAAATAGGAATGGTTACTGGAATGAGTGGGGTATGGGGGGTGTGGTGGAGTGGGGGTGGGGTGTGGAGGGGTGGGGAAGGGCCCTTAGTTGGGCGGCTGGACGTTCTTTCTGTAGCCCCCTAACATGTTGCCGGGAGGGCGGTAGTTGCAGACGACGATGCATTTGCCAGAGCTGGTCTGCACTTTGCCCACACCTAGCTCCATGCTGTCCTTCCACACCACTTGCGTGAAACGGCCTGTAAAGATAATGATGATGATGATGATGATGATGATGATGATGATGATGATGATCATCATCATCATCATCATCATCATCATCACCATCATCATCATCATCATCATCATCATCATCATCATCATATTAAGAATAATGCTAATAATAATAATAATAATACATGGAAATTATATAGCGCTATATCTTGCAAAAAACAAATCAAAGCGCTTGCACTCGACCTATACAACACACAAGCGTGACAAGAGTAACAGTGACACGGCGTGGGGGACTAGGACAGTGACATGTTATGTGGGACTGTGACAGTGACACTTTGTGAGATACTGTGACACGTTGTGTGGGGCTGTGACAGTGACACTTTGTGAGGTACTGTGACACTTTAGGTGGGACTGTGACAGTGGTACGGCGAGTGGGACTGTGACACTGACACTTTGTGTGGGATTGTAGCAGTGACACGTTGTGTGGGACTGTGACAGTGTCACTTTGTGAGGTTCTGTGACACTTTGGGTGGGACTGTGACAGTGGTACGGCACGTGGGACTGTGACACTGACACTTTGTGTGGGATTGTAGCAGTGACACTTTGTGTAGGACTGTGACAGTGACACGTTGTGTGGGACTGTAACAGTGACACGTTGTGTCAGACTGTGACACGTCGTGTGGGACTGTGACAGTGGTACGTTGTGTGGGACTGTGATATGTTGTGTGGGACTGTGACATGTTGTGTGGGACTGTGACAGTGACACTTTGTGTGGGACTGTGACAGTGACACTTTGTGTGGAACTGTGACACTTTGTGTGGGACTGTGACATGTTGTGTGGGACTGTGACTGTGACACTTTTTGTGGGACTGTGACATGTTGTGTGGGACTGTGACATGTTGTGTGGGACTGTGACATGTTGTGTGGGACTGGGACTGTGACACTTTTTGTGGGACTGTGATACTTTGTGTGGGACTGTGACATGTTGTATGGGACTGTGACTGTGACACTTTTTGTGGGACTGTGACATGTTGTGTGGGACTGTGACACTTTGTGTGGGACTGTGACACTTTGTGTGGGACTGTGACATTGACACGTTGTGTAGAACTGTGACAGTGACACTTTGTGTTGGACTGTGACACTTTGTGTGGGACTGTGGTCAGGCAGAAGCATTTTATTTACGCAGGCGCACACACACACACACACACACACACACACACACACACACACACACACACACACACACACACACACACACAAACACGCACGAGCATGCAAGCAAGCAAGCACGCACTTACACACACACACACACACACACACACACACACACACACACACACACACACACACACAACACCTCACACACAAACACGCACGAGCATGCAAGCAAGCAAGCACGCACTTTTACACACACACACACACACACACACACACACACACACACACACACACACACACACACACACACACACACACACACACACAAACACAAACACTCACACACAAACACGCACGAGCATGCAAGCAAGCAAGCACGCACTTACACACACACACACACACACACACACACACACACACACACACACACACACACACACACACACTCGCACGTGTGCACTCACCCACACACATACATACACACACACACTACACACACACACACACACACACACACACACACACACACACACACACACACACACACACACACACACACACACACACACTCGGGGAATGGGATAGCCTGGTTGGTTAGAGCGTTGTGCATTGCTCTTATCTTGTAATCTGCTGACCCGGGTTCGAATCCTGTTCAAGGGGATATTTTCCCCTGGAGTTAACATCAGTGCTGACTCCACTCCTCCAAAAGTTCTTTGGATGAGACTATAAACCGAGGCCCGTGTGCAAACGCAAGTAGAACATCTTGCGCACACCTTCAAAACCGTTTCGCTTTTCGGAAAATTAGGCCATTGTGTGCATGTGGGAACGGATGACAAAATTAACAAAACTGCATACAAACGGGGATTGGAAGTAAAAAAGCACATGAGTGCTTATTACATTATCTTATAAACAGAAAAAAAGATAAATAACAGACACAGACAGACAGATAGACAGACAGACAGACAGACAGACAGACACATGCATGCACTCACCCACGCACGCACGCACGCATGCACACACGCACGCACGACGCACGCACGCACACACACACACACACTCGCGCGCGTGCACGCGCGCCTTGGCTTTATACCAAGAATGAAATTTCTCTGCTATTCTTACATTAACACCATCTGGTAACCATCTTCTTCATCGCTGAAATTACAATTTCTATCATCCACACGCTGAGTGACTGAGAGACAGACAGATAGACAGGAATACAGGCAGACAGACAGGCAGACAGACAGACAGGAAGACAGGTAGACAGACAGGCAGACAGACAGATAGATAGACAGACAGTCAGACAGACAGACAGACCGATAGATAGACAGACAGACAGACAGGCAGAGAGGCAGACAGGCAGACAGACAGACAGGCAGGCAGGCAGACAGGCAGGCAGACAGACAGACAGGCACGCAGACACAGACACACAGACAGACACACAGACACACAGACACACAGACAGGCATACAGACACACAGACAGACAGACACACACACACACACACACACAGGCAGACAGACAGACAGACAGACAGACAGACAGACAGGCAGGCAGGCAGTTAAGCAGGCAGGCAGGCAGGCAGACAGGCACGCAGACACAGACACACAGACAGACACACAGACACACAGACACACAGACAGGCATACAGACACACAGACACACAGACAGGCAGACAGACAGACAGACAGACAGACAGGCAGGCAGGCAGACAGACAAGAAAACCAACCACTGGTCAAGCTGCCTTCAGACTGAAACTCGTAATTCTCGATTTCACTGTACCACAGGTTCACCACTTCCTCTCCTGTAACAGGCACTGCCATTTGTCAGATTCCTCATCACGTGACATCTCACAACTGTTTTCATTGGTCAACTGATTTTACTCGGCGTGTGCCCCCCCTAACTAAATAAATAGCAAACAAAAAACCCACGAAAATCTATCTCCTGTTAAAAGTGCCTTGGTATAAATTCTCGTGGCATAATCGAGAGATGTTCTTCTTCTCTGAATGCTCAGATAGCAACCATTGTTGTCTGTTATATAAGCGAAAATGCGTCACACTGTTTGTTAAGCAACTTGACAAGTCGGGCCAAGTGGATCCAACTTCGGCACGGGAGAGAACTGTTATCTTTGAAGTCTTTCTGGGGAAATAAAAGGCAGGAGAATTGACCACGAGGGCAGAGAATAGAAAAAGAAAGAAGGTGACAGACAGAAAAGGAACAAGGCAGAAACAAAGAGAGAGATAGAAAGGAGGGAATTCCTAGCAGAGAATTTCCAGAAAGTGGGGATGCTATTTATACTTACAGGCCCTCTGGCTTCTCCAAAGAGAACTGACTTATGTTTAATCATAAAACAACAGTCTTTGTCACTCTACCACTTACCAGCAAGGAAAAGAAATTTCTCCTGTACAAAGTAAAACTATTGGTCACAACCCTCCTGACACGTGATCACCACGTGTCACATCCAAATGCAACGGCAGTTTTGATTGGTCAGCTCTATTTACTGTAGTCTGTTAACTGCTGATACACAAACGTGTTTCTTTGATGTGATACATACTGCACAACCACTGACGTTGACAATAATAAGGACGATGAAAAATCATTATGTGGACATTTTTAATAATGATGAGACACTCTCGATGATGGAATGGACCACAAAACTCTGATGATAATGATGTGTGTATGTGTGCGTGTGTGTGTATGTGTGTGTAGGTGTATGTGTGTGTGTAGTGTGTAGTGTGTGTGTAGTGTGTGTGTATACCTGTACAACCAGCTCCAGGAGGAGACCAGTTAAAGGCAATGTTCTCGCCAACTTTGCGCCCCCTCACATTGCGGTCACTGTGCTGAAACCTGTCGTCATATAGCATGTATCACTGTTTGTACCATGTGCACATTGCACTGTGGTGTGGTGTGGCGTGGTGTGGTGTGGTGTGGCGTTGTGTGGTGTGGTGGTGTGTGGCATGGTGTGGTGTGGCGTGGTGTGGTGTGGTGTGGTGTGGTGTGGCGTGGTTTGGTGTGATGTGGTGTTGTGTGTGTGTGATGTGGTGTGGTGTGGTGTGAAGTAATGTGGTGTGGTGTGGTGTGATGTGGTGTGATGTGGCGTGGTGTGGCGTGGT
>JASPKP010001153.1:17500-25000 GCA_030674155.1 Stramonita haemastoma
ACAGTGCTCAAAATATGGAAGGAACAACAGGGATTGGTGGCTCTGATACAAGATGCAGATAATTATGTGACCCTGGGCTGTGGCGCTGCAACCAAGAAAATATACATACTATCATTATGCAAAGACGATGGAGATGGATAGTACACATCAGCCAAAGGGAACAAGGGGACTTCACCTGAACAGCCCTCCACTGGACACCAGAAGGAAAACGCAGGCGAGGACGACCCAAGAACACCTGGCGTCGGACAATAGAAACAGAGCTGAAGACCCTCCAACACCCCTGGGGAACCATTCAGAAACTGGCTCTAGACAGGCAGGGGTGAAGAACCTTTGTTGCTGCCCTACATGCCAAGAAGGCATAATGAGGCTTTGGATGGATAGATGATGGGCTGTGTCAGAGTCAGCAATGAAAGAGGGGCAAGCGGAATAAACAAACGTATGAAGGAGTAGGGAAAGATAGGAATGAATTGATTTCATGTATAACCCACTCACTTCTAGAACAGCTGAATATGGGTTGTTTACAATCAAAAACCTTCTTAAAGTTATTAATTTGTTGTTGCTGCGATTGCATTAGCATTGCAGTAGAGATTTGAACATAGTTGTAACAACAACACATGCTGAAACGGAATGGAAAAGAAATAGAATTGGTGATCCATTGAATCAGTGCACCAGACACTAGGGCAACCAAAACTACACAGGAATGTATCAATCAGTAAATACTGTATCATGAACTGGACAATACAATTAACTACATCAAACACCAGAGCAACCAAAAACACAGACAAATGTATCAATCAATGAACACTAAAGAATGCATTAATTTTCCATGAACTAGAAAAATACAATGACTCACACAATCTGGATGGATATGTAGAAAGACTGGATTAAAATTACAAACATCACTACAAAAATATATCTGGTATTTCATTATGATGCTCATGTTTTTGAATCTTCATTTTGGTGTACTTGAAATTGTTGTTTATTACTATTAAAATATACCACAAGCGAAGTATCAGGGCTTTTGTATTCTAAAATCTTTATTTTGATGTACTTGAAATTGTTGATTATTACTATTAAAACAAACCACAAGCGAAGTGTCAGGGCCTTTGCCTCCTTACATTCCACCAGAGCTCAAGCTAAAGCCAGCAGCAAGGGAAGTAACATCACCAACACTAACCAAGCCTACCTCTGTCTCTGGGCATACTCAAACAATCCTAGATCAGACACACCTACCTGTACCACTTCCAAGGATGCTTTCAATGTCCTGCAGAACTAGAATGTCCAGCTTATTTATACACCTGTGTTCAGTCTTTCTTTTGCAATGTTCTAAGTACGTGTGACAGATTTCCAGGAATGTCCTGATGTGAAATTGACACCTGGAGAATGTATTAAATAAGCAAGCATGAGTGAAGAACAAAGGCCAAGAAATGTAGATGACTGCCACAGCAGGCACGGGTGTGCATTGTGTGTGTGTGTGTGTGTGTGTGTGTGTGTGTGTGTGTGTGTGTGTGTGTGTGTGTGTGTGTGTGTGTGTGTGTGTGTGTGTGTGTGGTGTCATTAAGTGATTCTTATCCTTAAGTGGACAGGCTCATAAAGAACTCCCCCCTCCAACCCCACCCTTCTTAAAACTTTCATGGAATGGTGTATACCCTATTTGGGTAAAAGACCCGATATTAGAGCAAAGTCAAGCCCCCCCCCCCCCTCTTCCTCCCCCCCCCCTTTGACATCACTATGTTTACAATGAATGGATTTTGTATTTTGTACTACTTCATGTCACAGCAGATATCTTTGCCTGAAAGTTGGGCTGCTCTCCCGGGGGAGAGTGTGTCACCACAAGTCCAGCGCCTACCCATTTTTTTCTTTTTCCTCCATGCAACTGTATTTGTTTCCCTATCAGAGTATGGCTTTTTCTACAGAATTTTGCCAGGGTCAACCCCTTTGATGCAGTGTTTTTTTTTTAGGTGTGCTAAATAGTGATTTGTAACACACAAGACCTCCCTTCGTCTCATCGAAAGACTAGATTTTAGTCCTCAACTGAATGTATTTGTATTGGTTTCAATGCTGAACTGAATGTATTGACCTTCTTTACTTTACCGGGTGGATAGCCGATGCACTGACTACAAATAGCAAAAGAAAACCAACTGCTAATCGGGGCACACTCAACAGGTAGTCATAGTCCTGTCAGGGAGTACAAGTTCCACGTTCAAGTTGCAAGACAAGAGGGGTTTTTACAGTTATTATTTTAATCAATATCTTTTTCTCATCGCCATCATTATACTGGGTTGTGGTTTTTATCTGTGCGGATATCAGCCAGTACAAGCAGTTTCAAAATATGTTCGAGAGACTTTTGGACCAGTTTATGTAGTTGAACATCTTGAGCCAGTTAGGGACAATAAGCCCACTTAACGACACCACAGAAGTGTGAGATTTGAGACGTTTTTTTTTTTTTTTTAGTTTGTGGTTATCCATGTCCACAAATTTTCCTTTTCTGTCTGTTTACTCTACCCCCCCCCCCCCCCCTCTCCCATCCGTGACCCCCAACTTACAAACACACACCCTCTCCCTTCTCTGTCTCTGCTTTTTATTGCGATCTATCTGTCCGTCTGTCTGTCTGTTGGTCTGTTGGTCAGTCTGTCTGTCTGTCTGTCTGCCTTCTTGCCTGCCTACCTGCCTGTCTGTCTGTCTGTCTGTCTGTCTGTCTGTGTCTCTCTCTCAGATGAAAAGATTTACAAACCTGCATACATACGGGGATTGGATGTAAAAAAAAAAAAAGCACATGAGTGCTTGTTCCACGATCCTCGATATAAAAGAACGAATAAATAATAGATAAATAAATAAACATTTAAAAAAAAAATTAACGAAAGTGCAAAATATAATTTTTCGACAGGTACCATCCAAAGTGCGTTACAGCATTATGGAAAGGATCTGGAACAATGTGACGATTGACAACATAATTTTTCTATCCATTTATATCTATCATGTTTTTCACACCATATTGAATTAATACCTCTCTCTCTCTCTCTCTCTCTCTCTCTCTCTCTCTCTCTCTCTCTCTCTCTCTCTCTCTCTCTCTCTCTCTCTCTCTCTCTCTCTCTCTCTCTCTCCTCTCTCTCTCTCTTCTCTCTCTCTCTTTTAGAGGACTTAGGGGACGGATAGCCTAGTGGTCAGAACATTGCACTGGCAATTTGACGACCTAGGTTCGAGTCCGGTCGAGGAGATTTTTCTCCTGGAGTTAACATCAGTGCTGACTCCACTCTCGCCAAAAGTCCTTCGGATGAGACTTTAAACCGAGGCCCCGTGTGCGAACGCATGCAGAACATCTTGCGCACACGTTAAATTCTGTTCCGCTTTTCGTAAGAGTAAGCTATCGTGTGCCGGTGGGAACAAATGACATTTACAAAACTGCATACACACGGGGACTGGATGTAAAAAAGCACAAGAGTGCTTATTCCATTATCTTCGATATAAAAGAAAAAATCAAATCAAATCTCTCTCTTCTCTCTCTCTCTCCTCTCTCTCCTCTCTCTCTCTCTCTCTCTCTCTCTCTCTCTCTCTCTCTCTCTCTCTCTGTCTCTCTCTCTCTCTCTCTGTCTCTGTCTCTGTCTCTCTCTCTCTCTCTCTCTCTCTCTCTCTCTCTCTCTCTCTCTCTCTCTCTCTCTCTCTTGTTTTTTTCCCTTGGTCACTTGTTACATCAGCTACATGCATCCTTCTTTCTTCTCTCTCTCTCTCTCTCTCTTTTTTTTTAGAAATGGAAACACAGAAAATAATGCAATAAAAAAGATGATTAACTATGTTGCGACAAAAAGTTATGTCTCTCTGCCATGCTAAAACACTAGACTAACACCAACATGAAAAAGACAGTCAACACACACAAAACTCCCAGTCTTAAAGTCTGTCCCCCGAGCCTAAGGCTCATCAGGCTGGTGCTTATCCCGGTTTCTGTGGCGTTAAGCCACTGAGAGTCATAGACTCCCCCCTGGATAGGACGCCAGTCTATCGCAGGGTTAACCCCCAACACAGGGTTGGTACCCCTTTTATACCTGGGTGGGGTGAGAAAATAGCCGTAAAGTGCCTTTTCCAAGGGCACAACGCCATAGCCGAAAGCTGGGATCGAACCCGCAACCTTTAGATTACGAGTCCAACACCCTAACCACTAGACTACAGCAGCCGCTATCAAAACTCCCAGACTAGAACCTGAATAAAATGATATCACACACACACACACACACACACACACACACACACACACACACACACACACACACACACACACACTGCATGCAGAACATCTTGCCCACACATTAAAACCCTGTGCCCCTTTTTCAAAAGAGTAGGCCATTGTGTACCAGTGGGAACGAATTACAACATTTTTACAATACTGCATACACACGGGGGTGGATGTAAAAAAAAGTACATGGGTACTTATTCCATTATCCTCGAAATAACAGAATGAATAAAAAGAGATAGATACCCCCCCCCCCCTTCCTCCCCCCCCCCCCCCCCCCCACACACACACAACCACAAACATTACCCCCACCCCCTTTTCAGTCCCCAAAAGCACCACAGCCCACCCCATCGTAAACCTTACGGAAAGAGTACTACTAAGTATCTCCTAATCTCACTCTCAAAGCTACGTCAGTGACGTAAAAGTAGTTGTATAAGAAGAAAAACACGTCACTAGCGTCACCCCATCAAGTGATTAGCCTACCCCAAAATCGACAAGAGTCCTCTTTTCCTGGTAATAAGCTAGGCTGCCAAGGTGAGATACACCTATTGTGCGACATAAAAGTTTGTATAATGAAAACTATAGTTACTAGAGTTGTTGTTTTATTATCTTTTTTTTTTTTAGCAGATATTGATTTATTGATTGATTATATGTATGCCCAAGGGTTACAGATATAATCAGTATTGACAATATTTATTTTTCATCGGGCCCATGGTCTGAGGAGGGACTATCATTATTGATCCCAACGAGACAAATTCTAGTTGAAATACACACACCCAGGCACACACGCAAGCACACACACACACACACACACACACACACACACACACACACACACACACACACACACACACACACACACACACACACACACAGGGGTAGAGATGGGGGTGCCATGTGGGAGAAATAATTCCAAGTTTGATATTTGTATTAGCTAGATTGATATCTTGGTATATATTTCATTCATATAATAAATGAAGGAAATATATATATATACAAAGATCTCTCTCTCTCTCTCTCTCCTCCTCTCTCTCTCTCTCTCTCTCTCTCTCTCTCTCTCTCTCTCTCTCTCTCTCCAACAGAAAAAAAAGATATTCAAGAAATACGAGAGGACAGAGAGCTTATTCTTGACAGACTTGAAGCTGTAGAGACAGAAGTTGAATTAACAGAACAAGCTATCAAAGCATGCAATGTGAAGTTTCTCAATGTGCAAGAACTTGATTTGTGTGAAAATGAATACACAACTGCAAACTGCGTCATTGATATTCTGAATGACCATGCCCCTTACATGAACAGGGTGTTAAGGGAAAGTTTTTAGCATCTTTGAAATCTATGTGTTCTTCATTGCTTTCATGTGTGTAAATTGTGAACTTACAGAATTCTTTGAATGCCCCCTTGGGGTCAGACAAGGCTGCGTCCTGTCTCCTACATTATTCTCTGTTTATATAAATCAGTTAGCCAACCACATAGTTAAAAGTTAAAGTCTGTCCCGAGCCTAAGGCTCATCAGGCCGATGCTTATCCCGGTTTCTGTGGCGTTAAGCGACTGAGAGTCATAGACCCCCCTGGATAGGACGCCAGTCTATCGCAGGGTTAACCCCCAACACAAGGTTGGTACCCCTTTTACACCTGGGTGGGGTGAGAAAATAGCTGTAAAGTGCCTTTTCCAAGGTCACAACGCCATAGCCGAAAGCTGGGATCGAACCCGCAACCTTTAGATTACGAGTCCAACGCCCTAACCACTAGACTACAGCGGCGGCTCAACCACATAGATTCAGGGGGAAAACATGGTATCCAAATGTTACCAGGTCTAATGAAAGTGTTTATCCTACTTTTTGCAGACAATGTAGCGTTATTATCAACAACAGTGGGTGGTCTACAAAACTAGCTTAATATTCTGCACAGGTGTTGTAATGAAATGAAACTAAATGTAAACACTGCACTGATAAAACAAAATAATGGTATTCAGAAAGGGGGGGATATTTAGGTCGACATGAGCATGAGCAATGGTCAAGTCGCACTGCTGGCTGGTCCTCAGGAACCCCTACTAGCCACTGTCAAGAAAAGGAAGCTGGCATGGTTCGGCCATGTCACACACCACAACACCCTCCCCAAGACAGTCCTACAAGGAACACTAGAAGGTGGCAGACACCGAGGCAGACAAACCAAAAGCTGGATGGATAACATCAAGGAGTGGACCCGCCTGGACAGTCCAACACTCATTGGGAAGGCGGTGGACAGGGCTGGATGGCGACGGCTGGCTGCAGAATCGTTTCTCATGTCTCCTCCACGATGGTTCTGGTCATGAGAAAAAGAAGAAGAAGAGCAATGGTATTTCAATGATAAAAAGTTAGAAGTAGATATTAGTTATTGTTATTTAGGTTTTCAGTTTACAACAATGCTTAGTATGAAGAGAGGCACAAAGCACTTAGTAACTAAGGGTAAGAAAGCAGTTGTACAATTAAATAGAGCATTCCAAAAGTATAAAGAAATGACTGCTAACACCATCTCTAAGATTTTATATACAAAAATGCAGCCTATCTTGCTTTATTCATCTGAAATATGGGGGTTATCAAATTAGATCATGTGGAAAAAGTTCATATGATGGCATGCAAAGGGTTCTTAGGTGTCCCAGTCAAAACACCAAATAAAATGGTATATGGCGATTTGGGACGATACCCTCTGTATGTGAATTCTTTTGTATCTGTTTTAAGATGCTGGTTTAGATTACTGCAAATGTGTCCTGAAAGATTACCGTACAGGGCATATCAAATGTTGCTTGAACTAGACAGAACTGGAAAATATTGCTGGGTGTCTAAAATTAGAGAAATTTTATGTGTGACAGGGTTTCATTTTGTTTGGTTGCAGCAAGGTGTAGGTGATGTTAAAGTGTTTTTGAGATTGTTTAAACAAAGGCTTATTGATATTTTCATACAAGAATGGACAGGTACAATAGAGATCGAGACAGGTATGACTTCTACCGGTCCTTTGAAATACTCTTCGAAAAAGAGAAATATGTTTGCAATATTGAGACATATTGTTTTAGGGTTGCCATATCACATATAAGATTTAATGTTCTCCCACTGAACGCGAATGCACACCACTTCAGCAGTTCAATGCAGAAAAAAGCGTGTCCGTTTTGCAGGACAGCAAGAGAAGATGAACAGCATTTTCTTTTTGTTTGCCCTACATACACTCATTTGCGGGACAAATTCCTGAAAGAATAAGTTAGAAACCCAACCCACAGATTGCTACAAGTCACAACTCAACATGACA
>JASPKP010001153.1:30000-31646 GCA_030674155.1 Stramonita haemastoma
TCCACACAAAATCTCCACCCAGCCTCCACAGCTTGGCCACATCAGCCCTACCCACACTCACACAAGTTCACTGCCAACTGTCTGCAGCCATCTCCACCATCACTGCCCTCAAAGCACAGGTCGATGCATTACAGACAGAGAACAAACACTTACCGCCAACAGATAGAGATAACAGCCAGCACCAGCAAAGACAGCTCAGTCCGAACAAAAAACCACATAAAAGCCACAGAACAAACACTGAAGTCAACCATTGCTGACCTTACTCAGCAAAACACTCAATTGCAGAAAACAGTTGACAGTCAAGCCAAAAGCCTCTCTGCCTTCAACAACTGGCAAAAGCACATTAATAAAGAAATCAATCAATTAAAGAAAGCCCTGCCATCAACTACTACATCATACCTACCACCCCACTCCAACAACCATACAGTCACTTCCACTCCAAAGACTCATACCAAAAAACTAACAACCACTTCCAAAATTCTCTTAAGTGACTCCCTCTCTGATATATCAGACACCCCAATAGATGAAGAAATTATATCCACAATCCCCACTAATAACAAGTTTTCACCCCTTGATCCTGACCAAAACCCCAGCCCCAAACCACCCCCTCCACCAGCCCTTTCTCAACAACCAAAAGATAAAAGTACAGAAAGTCCTGTTCCCACTGTCTGCTCCAAGGCACCCCCTCCAACATCCCCTTTTCCCAAAAACCCCTTTTAGAGACATACTGAGAAAAGGGTCCCCACTGCCACCATGATTTCTCATTTGGTGACTCTGTCTTAAAAAAGGGAGTTTGGAGACAGAACTTCTCCCCCTGGAGGACCCCGCGAGAAACTGTCGTGCAGGCCTAAGTCCAAAAACCTGCTGAAGTGGCTATCCCCCCTTCCCCTTTCCACACATCAAAATCACTTTCCATGTAGGCACAAAACTGCTTACAAAGGGCCCCAAATTTAGTGTGCGAATGGAACGTGTAGTCGGGACTACCAGGGGTTCCCCCTTGCCACTAAAAGCCTCTTCAATCCCCCCTCCTAGGCCCACACCTGCCACCCCCAAACCGTGAGGACTCAAACGCCAGCCTCTCCAAAGCGTACAGAAAGGGGGTGAGTTTCATCAACCACACCTCCCTTTTTTAGATGAAATGGGGCGCCCAAGAAGTCGCTCTACAATACCAGGACCCCTTCCACCCCCTCCCTATGGTATTGGGGGCCCTTACCAACAAATTGTACCCCAACCAAAACAAAACCCTGCTCCCCCCTCCACCCCCCCCCCACGACCAGCGGCACAAACTTGGGGCTCACAGTCCTCCATAGAGCTTTGGGCCCCCCAACAAAGACAGCCCCATCCTTTCCAAGGGCCCCTGGTCCCCCCAACACCAAAAACCCCCCGGGCCGCGGACAGAGTATGACTACAAAGCCCCCCCACGCCGCCACGTACAAAAGCAGTTCGCCCGCAAACAGCGTGCCTGAGAACAAAGCCCGTCAGCCCCAGCGACACAATAAGCACCTGATAAGCGGGACATGAAACATTTTCCCACCCCTTTTCCTCAGCCCCCAAATTTCAATGCCTGGGGGACTCCCGGACCCCCCCTTTACAGGGCAAACAAAAAACCTTTAGGTCCCCTGACAACTATCCAAAGCCCTTTTTTG
>JASPKP010001154.1:0-31635 GCA_030674155.1 Stramonita haemastoma
TCTCTCCTCTTCTTCTCTCCTTCTCTCTCTCTCTCTCTCTCTCTCTTCTCTCCTTCTCTCTCTCTCTCTCTCTCTCTCTTCTCTCTCTCTCTCCCTCCCTCCTCCCCTCCTCTACTCTACCTTCCCTTCCTTCCCTTCCCTTCCCTTTCTATTTTTCACTTTCACATTATTATAATAATTATCCTAAACATATCATTAGGTAGAAATGTTTTGGTTCTTATGTTCAGTTGAAAATTGATTCTTGTCGTCTACATAAGGAAGGCTGTGTTTGCTTGGTTGGTTTTTTTTTTGTTTGTTTTTTTTTTTTTTTTTCCCCTCACATAATATATATGTTTTGCCTTTTTGGCACTTTTAAAATTCTTGTTCTTGAACACAACTTGTTTGGGCATATCTGAATGTGAAAATTTTTTAATATTTGCTTCTTGTTAGTTTTTATTTTCTTTTTCTTCATAATATGTTATAAAGTAAGAAAGATTTGTGAAAAATATATGATATATGTTTGTTTTTTTGTTTAGGTTGCTTTCTTCTCTGCTGTCTCTCTCCATTTCAAATGTATTTAATGTACTTGATTATGATCAGTGTATCTGTCTTGACATTAATGTTCAGGTCAGTTGTTGATTTTTTTTGTAGAATACATGTCTATCTCTTTTTTTGAATAATTATCAATGTATCCAGGTTTAAAATTTGTATTATCATATTAGGCTTATGGCCACATTGTGACTCGATAGGTTCATTAACAATTATGTTATTTTAAGGAAGTGTTTCTTGTGGGTGTTTTGTTTTTGGGGTTTTTTTGGGGTTTTTTTTTTAGTAATGAAATAACCTGGAAATGCCCCTCTCTGTGTGTTTGTCTGTCTGTTTGTCTGTCTCTATCTTCTTTCTCTCTCGTCTCTGTCTGTCTGTCTCTCTGTCTTTGTCTCTTTCCCTATCCCTCTCTCTCTTTTTTTTTTGGTCTTATGTATACTCTGTAAGTTGGAATGTATGAGATGGTGTTTGTTTAAAATTAATTCTTTTGACAGACATTGACTTGATATGCTTCATTGATAATATCGTTTTAAAGAAGGGTTTCGTTTGGGTGTTTTGTTAGACTTTGTAGACTGGTCTATTTTGATGATGATGTAACATGTAAGAGCTCTCTCTCTCCTCTCTCTCTCTCTCTCTCTCCTCTCTCTCTCTCTCTCTCTCTCTCTCTCTCTCTCTCTCTCTCTCTTCTCTTCTCTCTCTCTCTCCACTTTCACATTCACATATTATACCCTAAACTTATCATTAGATGGAAATATTCTGGTTCTTAAGTTGAATTTGAAATTGTATTGTTGTTGTTGAAGAAAGGGCGGGCTGTGTTTGTTTGGTTGATTATTTTGTTTGGGTTTTTTTTTTTCCATCTTCATTTGTTGGGTTTTTTCCTCACAAGTATGTTACGCCTTTTTGGACTTTTTAAATTTATGTTCTTGAACACGACTAGAAAAAAGTTATGTTTGGGTGTTACATCATAATGTTGATTTTTTTAATGTTTGTTTGCCTTTAGTTTTTTTTCCTTTTTCTTCTTAACAGGAGGAAAGATTTGTGAAAAAGTTGTGATATATATTTGTTTGGGTTGATTTCTTCTCTGCTGTCTCCTCTCATTTCTAATCTATTTGATTTTATTTTCATTATAATCAGTGTATCTGTCTTGACAATTACTGATTGATTTCATTATAATCAGTGTATCTGTCTTGACATTATTGATTGATTTCATTTATAATCAGTGTATCTGTCTTGACATTGATTGATTTCATTATAATCAGTGTATCTGTCTTGACATTATTGATTGATTTCATTATAATCAGTGTATCTTGTCTTGACATTATTGATTGATTTCATTATAATCAGTGTATCTGTCTTGACATCAGTGATTGACTTCATTATAATCAGTGTATCTGTCTTGACATCATTGTTTGGGTCAGTCAGGCATTATGTTTTGATGAATACGTATCTGCCTCTTTTGTTAAAATAATTATCAATATATCCAGTGAGGATTATGCATTTGTTGAATTTACACTATATTGTTTTTAAAAATCATAGGTTGAACCTTTATTGTTGGTGATGGTGGTTTTGTTTTTCTGTTGTTTTTGTTTTGTTGGGGGGGGGGGTGGTTTTTTTTGTGGTTTTTTTTTTTTTTGGGGGGGGAGGGATTTTTGCGATTCCCTAATTAGGGCAAGGGACGGATGAAAAAAAGGTATGTGAATACTAACTCTGTTACCCTTGAAAAACTAAAGATGATTGATTTGTTCATTTATTAGGAATGATGGTGTATTTATATTTCTTTGGTTTTCATCTATAGTACTATGGAAAACAAAGAAAAGATTTGTGTAAATATTTTGATATTTATCTTTTTTTTGTTGGACTTGATTGATATAGTTTGATATTGAGATTGTGATTTGCCTAAAATTGATTCTGTTGATAGACATTGACTAAATATGTTTCTTTGCTTTTTTTCTCTCACATATATGTTACGCTTTTTTTCTTTAATTTTTTTACACTTTTAACACAATTTGCAAAATATTGTGTGTAGGCGTTGCCTCATAATGTTCCTGATTAGTATACTATACTTTTATAAATGTGTTGAGTTAAAGTTTTAGCTGCTTTGTACAACTTAAATTGTTTTGTTGCTGATTTGATGAGGTTAATTTTTTTTTCAGGCTTTTGGCCACATTGCGACTTGATAGGTTTCATTCATAATGATGTTATTTTAAAGAAGTGTTTCCTGTGGGTGGTTTGGAATACTTTTTTTTTTATAAATAATGATGTAACCTGAAAATGCCACCCCTCTCTCTCTCTCTCCTCTCTCTCTCTCTCTCCTCTCCTCTCTCTCTCTCTCTCTCTCTCTCTCTCTCTCTCTCTCTTCTCTCTTGTCTGTCTGTCTGTCTGTCTGTCTTCTGTCTTGTCGTCTCTGTCTCTTTCCCTGTCCTTCTTTCTTATTTTTTGTCTTATGTGTATTCTGTAAGTTGGAATTATGAGATGGTGTTTTGCTTAAAATTAATTCTTTTGACAGATATTGACTTGGCAAGTTTCATTGAAAATATCGTTTTAAAGAAGGGTTTTGTGTAGGTGTTTTTTCAGACTGTTTTGACGGTCTTTTTGATGATGTTACCTGACTCTCTCTCTCTCTCTCTCTCCTCTCTCTCTCTCTCTCTCTCTCCTCTCTCTCTCTCTTCTCTCTCTCTCTCTCTTCCCTCTTTTGTATTTTGCACTTTTACATATCATATTATCCTAAACTTATCAGTAGGTAGAAATGTTTTATCTTATGTTGAATTGAAATTGTATTCTTGTCGTGTACAAAGGACGGCTGTGTTTGTTGGGTTGGTGTTTGTTTCCTCTTTGTTTGTTTTTCTTCCCCCCTCACTTATATGTTCCACCTTTTTGGACTTTTGAAATTCTTGTTCTTGAACACCACTTGAAAAATGTTATGTTTGGGTATTATATCAGAATGTGTTGATTTTTAAATGTTTGTTAGCTGTTAGTTTTTTTTTTTCTTTTCTTCATAATATTGTTTTAAATTGAGACAGATTGGTGAAAAAGTTATTTATATTATATATTATATATATATATATATTATTATATATATATATATAAACATACATATCATAGACATATATACAATATCATATCATTATCATAATTGTTGTGTGTGTGTATATTTACTTGATTATAGTTAGTGTATCTGTCTTGACATTATTGTTCAGGTTAGTGTTGGATTATGTGTTTGTTGAATACATATCTATCTCTTTTGTTTATATAATTATCAATGTATTCTGTGGGGATTATGCGTTTGCTGAATGTATTCCCGTCTCTTTTTTGTAAATCATAGGTTGAACTTTTATTGTTGGTGATGGTGGTTTTGTTTCTCTTTGGTTTTGGTTTTGGTTGGGTTTTTTGGGGTTGGTTTTTGTTTTTGTTTTGTTGTTGTTTTGTTGCTATTCCTTAATCGGGCAAGGGCCAGATGTAAAAAAGGATGTAAATACTTACTCTGTTACCCTTGAAATATAAAGATTATTCATTCATTCATCTATTGTGAATGTTGTGTAAACTAGTATTATAGTATTATATTATAGTATTATACATAAGTGTAGGGAGAGAGATTGCTATATTTATGTTGGGTGAGGGGGGGCAGGGGAATGGGGTCGATATATGACATACATTATTTCCAGCTTGATTTATGTGTGTTCATATCTGTGTCAATATCTGTGTGCAGTATCTGTGTGCAGTATCTGTGTTCATGGGCCTCGTGTACCAATCAGCTGGAGATGATTTTGCAACACTGAAAGTTAAGTGCTTCCTTTTCTGGTTTTTGGTGGGGTGTGTGTGTGTGTGTGTGTGTGTGTGTGTGTGTGTGTGTGTGTGTTGTGTGTGTGTGTGTGTGTGTGTGTGTTGTGTGTTGTGTGTGTGTTGTGTGTGTGTGTGTGTGTGTGTGTGTTGTGTGTGTGTGTGTGTGTGTGTGTGTGTGTTGTTGTGTATGTTTTGTTGTTTATGTGTGTGTGGTGTGTTTGTATGTTGTTGTTGGCTTTGTGTGTTGTTTGTGTTGTTGTTTTTCAAAATTTGTTCTTCTTTCATTGATGACAGTAGACATTGCCACAAGCAGTTTTGCCATAATGTTGCCTTGTATTGCCATCATACACTGACCCATTGTTGTTTCTTTGTTGTTGATTTTTTCAAAATATTTTTTTCACAATTTTTAAGCAGTTTAACCCAGTTATGGTTTTTATTTTAACATCTGTTCAGCATGATGTTCAGTTGCAGTTCATTTTTGCACAAATGTTAGAGAGAGGGATTGACATGTTTTCAGTGGTAGTGGGATATTGGGTTGTGGATTGCATACATGATTACAGACTTGGATAAAGTGTTTTCATGTGGGGATATTGGGGTTGATGGATTGCATACATGATTACAGACTTGGATAAAGTGTTTTCATGTGGGGATATTGGGGTTGATGGATTGCATACATGATTACAGACTTGGATAAAGTGTTTTCATGTGGGGATATTGGGGTTGAATGGATTGCATACATGATTACAGACTTGGATAAAGTGTTTTCATGTGGGGATATTGGGGTTGATGGATTGCATACATGATTACAGACTTGGATAAAGTGTTTTCATGTGGGATATTGGGTTGATGGATTGCATACATGATTACACGAAGTTTCATGTGGGATAGGGTTGATGATTGATCTGTTACAGAGGTAGTGTTCTTGTCTGTTCACCCTGTAACATCTGAGAGGCTTTCAGAAGCACTGTATGAGAGTTAGTGCTTTTTTTTTTTTTGTGTGTGTGTGTGTGTGTGTGTATGTGTGTGTGTGTTGGGGGGGGGGGGTCATTAGTTTAGGTATGTTTATTTTTATCCTCATTGATGATAGAGAATGGTCACAAGCTGTCGTGCCAGTGTTACCTCGTTGATGTATTGGCATGATGCACCCACCCTCCCCATTGTTCACTGTTGTTGATGTATTGGCATGACATCCACCCTCCCCATTGTTCACTGTTATTGATGTATTGCATGATACATCCACCCTCCCCATTGTTCACTGTTATTGCATGTATTGCATGATACATCCACCCTTCCAATTGTTCACTGTTGTTTTCTTTGTTCTTTTTTTTCTAACGTTTTAACAAGTTGAAAATACTTCTTTTTTTTAAAGTTGAAAATACTTACATTTTTCTTGCCTTTTGTTCATCTGATTTTTTAAATGATGTTTAGCTGCAGCGAGATAAGTGAAGTGAAGATGTTTCTGATCTCTCCTTGTTTCCATGGGATTGCTGTGTGCCTGTTTCTGATGACACTTGATTCTGTGTGTGTGATATTTCTGTGCTTGCTATGTACACTTGATTCTGCATGTTTGATATTTGTGTGCTTGCGATGTACACTTGATTCTGTGTGTGTGATATTTCTGTGCTTGTGATGTACACTTGATTCTGCATGTTGATATTTGTGTGCTTGTGGTGTACATGGTCGTTAATTTTCTGATGTAATGATTCCAGTTGATATTTGTGCTGGATGTACACTTGATTCTGCATGTTTGATATTTGTGTGCTAGTGACATACACTTAATTCTCTGTGTATGATATTTGTGTGCTTGTGGTGTACACGGTTCCTGTGTATAAGTGTGTTTCTGATGTACACTGGATTCTGTGTGTGTGATATTTCTGTGTTTCTGATGTACACTTGATTCTGTGTGTAAGTGTATAAGTGTGTTTCTGATGTCAGTTTCTGTCTACATGTGCAGAGTGGGGGAGACTTGCTTCACCCCTGGACAGACAGAAGCCTTTGCCCCTCTACAGACACTGACTGCCTGCTGCCCTGTGCCCCCACACCTGTCTGTCCCCACACTGACTGAGCCAGCCAGCAGTGAACAGGAGGGTGAGGACATGACATGACATGACATGACATGAGCATAGCCAGCATTGTCTAGGATGAACTGAACTCTTTTTCTTCTTTCTTTTCTTCCGCTTTCTTTCTTCTTCTGTTCTGTCTTTTTCTGACTTTCTTCTTCTTTGTTTTTTTAGTCTTAGTTTTCTGCTTCCTTCTTTCTTCTTCTTCTCTCTCTTTGCCTTCTTCATTTCCTTCCCCTCTCCCCTCTCCTCTTTAGTTTTTTTTTCCTTCTCCCCTCTTTAGTTTTTCCATCTCATTTCATCATCATCATCATGTCACCCTTGTTTTTGGTGGTGGTAGTTTTTGTGGTGAAGTCTGTTGCTCTTGTTGTCTGCTGCTTTGGTGGTCAGAACAGCCAGGCTGCCTGCATCAGAAACAGCCGCCTGCCTCTCTGTCTGTCTGTCTCAGCACTGGGTCAGCTGCAGGGGTCAGGAAGGAAGGAAGGAGAGAGTGTGTCAAGTCACAGTGTGATGTCCACAGGGTACATTGAATAAACCATGCGTTAGTTTTTCTTCATCAAGCCATCCATCTAGGAACTAAACAACTTGCTATCTACATTATTACTGTAACACATAACAATCAGATAGTCTCAAAAAAAAAAAGATTAAAAACAATTATAATCAAACCCAGCAACAACAAAAAAATACATTGCAGAACTCATACACACACAGTCACACCACACACAGAGACCCAGACAGACTCAGTCACAGATATATTCACTCACTCACTCTCTCAACCACACACACACACGCACCGTGCGCACTGCATCCACACACACACACACACACACACACCACACACACACACACACACACACACGGAGTTTTCCTCTGGAGTTAACATCAGTACGACTCATCCTCAAGTCTTTTGGATGAGACTAGAAACCAAGGAGTTTTGTGTCCAGCTAGGACATCGGCGGTTAACCTCTGCTAAGGACTGAGTCATAACTCCTGGTGCCAGTCACAGGTACCCCAACAATTTTGGACCTGTACTATGTTAAAAAGCCGTAAGGTCTTTCATGTACTGATCAACCGCACATTAGATTACGAGTCCCTCTTGCACACGCCCAGGTCTCTTACTAACCCATTCCCTTGCTCTTCTTTTCAAAAGAGATATGCCATTGTGTGCGTGGGAGATGCAAACTTTACAAAATTGCGCACACGCGGGACTGGATGTCAAAAAAAGCGTGTGAGTGCTTGATCCATTGTCTTTGAAATAAAGGGAATAAAATAAATAAATAAAAATGAAGATAAAATTTTCTCTCTCTCTGCCCTCTCTCTTCTCTTCTCTCTCTCTCTTCTCTCTGTCTCTCTCTCTCTCTCTCTCTCTCTCTCTCTCTCTCTCTCTCTCTCTCTCTCTCTCTCTCTCTCTCTCTCTCTCTCTCTCTCTCTCTGTTACCCTTGAAAAACAAAGATATTCATAAAGATGATTCTTCTCTCTCCAAATGGAAGTAGGTGTAGACATGATTTCAGACAGTGTATGTATGTATTTCCTAGAGAAGGGAGCTGTTCTTGACAAGTGTGTTGTAATAATAATAATACATGGAATTTATATAGCGCTATATTTTGTAAAAACAAATCAAAGTGCTTGCATTCAACCTATACGACACACAAGCAGTCGATAACAATTTATGATCATGTGTGTGTTGCCAGGTTGGTTTAGCCCATGTGAAGACACAGGAGAGGCAGGGACAGTGGAGGGAGGGAGGGAGGCAGCCCTGAAGTCCAGGAGAGAGACTGAGGAGAAACAGGCTGACAGCCAATGCAGGAGGGATGGAGGGACAGGTGTGTGAGCAGTACTTAGGCTGTCAGACATTATCCATTATTTTATTTATTATTTATTTTATTTATTCATTTATTTTTATTCTTTTATATCGAGGATAATGGAATAAGCACTCTTGTGCTTTTTTACACCCAGTCCCCGTTAGTATGCAGTTTTGTAAATGTCATCTGTTCCCACCGGCACACGATGGCCTACTCTTACGAAAAGCGGAACAGGATTTAACGTGTGCGCAAGATGTTCTGTGCACGTTCACACATGGGGCCTCGGTTTAAAGTCTCATCCGAAGGACTTTTGGGGAGAGTGCTGTCAGCACTGATGTTAACTCCAGGAGAAAAATCTCCTCAACAGGGATCGAACCAGGGTCGTCAAATTGCGAACGCAATGTTCTGACCACTAGGCTATCCGTACCCCCCCCACCCCACATATCCTTGATATTAAAGTATGCATAAATGAATAAATAAAAATAAATAAACACTCACTTTGGCCTGTCCAACTACTACAGGGGACAGACAGGCTGACCACAAAAAATGTTACCCCCAGAATGAAAGAAAGTATCTAGCTGAGAGTTGATGTCTTCCATTACTAAGGAAAAAAAACCCTCTGGTATCCTTAAAAGGAGGAATGGCCTTGATATTGAAATCATCAGAATAAAAACAGTAAAAATAGAAAAGACAAAGTGCAGGAAAAAGGAGAGGTGTGGAAAAATGGCTGTTGTCCACAAGAGAGCAGGTTTGGACAGTCCAAGGGAGGTAATAAGTCACTGGATGCCAAATCCATTGTCGCTAAGATGTTTGGCCAAGGTTTCTTTTCCCGTTTAACTGTTTTTATTTATTTACATATTGTTTAATATTGAGGATAATGGAATAAGCAATCATGTGCTTTTTTTCATCCAGTCCCCGTGTGTATGCAGTTTAGTAAATATTGTCATCTGTGGGGATCAGTATGTGAAACTTAGCCAATAATATCATGATAATGGAGAAAAAGTACTACCAACAGCAAAATGCATAAAATACACGTCTCACTTTTAAATGAAAAGAAAATTTTGCCCGATATTTAAAAAAAAAAAAAAAAAGGCATATTGATTTACACACGCACACGCACAGGTGTGCACAAACGTCACCAAAAGGCTGTATGTCAAGGGAAATATATGCCTTAAATTGAAGTGAAACTGTATTACAGAACACAAGAGGGATTATTTTATCCCCTGAGAGAGAGAGAGAGAGGAAATTTTTCACTCTAGCACCAGATATGAAGTTATGAAAAATCAGAAAAAATAAAAGGATGTCAGCTGACGTCCTACAGGCAGGGAACTGGTTAATTAACACTTTCTACCCCGGGTATGGATTAATCCGTACCACGCGATCATCTACCCTGGACGGGGTACGGATTAATCCGTACCACAGCAGGTACTTTCACTTTCGCCCTCCCATTCTGTTCTATTCTCACATGGTCGTTTTTAGCTTGTTGGCTTTAGCTGCCACGTTAGCCGCACATCGTTCACAGCTAATTTGCATATAAATTCAGCGTGTTTTTGTTGTGTTTATTGTTGTTTTGCGTGTCATATGCTTGTAGTATGGTTTTGGTACATCATACTTTCACTGCTGACGAAGTAACAGAAGTTTTAAACGAGTTATTACTTTGCCGATAAAAATCGTGTTTTGGATAGAGATCGTGAGAGCTTTGAGTCTCGCGATACTAGACTGTGTGCTGCTCGAGGAGCGAGATAGGCCAGCTAAAAGGGGTGGGAAGGGGGGGGGGGGGTGACTGGGGAGGGGCGTGGCCTTGGTACTGATAGTACTGCTATGATAAACACCAACTGTTTACATGAAAATGAACTACAAGCCACCAGGTGAAGTGCAAACATTCTGTACTTATGAATAAAGTAGTGTAGAAAAGTTCAGGAACTTACTAAGACTAGGGAAGAAATGTTATCTGTATATTACATGATCGTTATTCTGACAGTGTCATGTGTACAGTTCAGTGGTTCCCTTTGATTATATTACATTTGATGCGATGCTGGAAGAAAACTTGTATTGTACCTATGTTTGTCCCTGTTTATTTGAGATTCTTGTATAGTTTTTGTTGTTGTTGTGTTGTATTTGTTGCATACATTGCATAAAAATCATAAGCCCATCAGTGGGATCACCACTTAAAATCAGAGCAATTACGTAATTTGAAACCATAATTAACATATTCTTTTTTATGCAATATAAATTTTTATGTATGCATATAATGGGCAGTCATTTACCCACAAAATGCCATAGTTTCATAAGAAATGGGCTTCAAACAAAAAAGATATGAGGATTTTACGATGATGACTCAGTGCACACTGCACTCAACTGCTGCAGGGCTGGTCCACAGAGACTGCAGTGCAGCTGCACCCTTGGGGTACAAAGTGTTAAACAAAAGAAATAGATATGTATTCAACAAACACACAATCCTCAACTGACCTGAACATTAATGTCAAAACAAATTAACAAATTATAATTAAATAAATTAAATAGATGAAGATTAAGAAGAGACCGCAGAGAGGAGAGCAACCGAAACAAAACAAAAAATGTATGATATACAGTGTTGATTCTAGGGTGCGCCCTTGCGGGATTCCCGCATTTTTGTCAACTTTGCCGCAAAATAATGTGACCAGTGCGCCCTAACGGACGCAAAAAAATTGTGGATACCGCATGTTTGAACAAACAATGCGTCCCCGCAACTGCCGTTTGTATAGTTTCAAAATAGCGCTACATGCGTTGGTCATTACGTTGATACCCCAGGGACAGCAGGATGCACTGATTAGCGCCTACAGTCATCACAACCATCACAGAGCGGCTGATCTGACGTAATTTCCCTACTCATTTACGTCATGACGTCATTTTTCAAAGGAGCCGTGTACTGCTGAAACAAGTGGCGTCATTGTGACAGAGATCGTTAGTGGTGTTAGTGGAAGAAGCAGTGACCCAGCAGGGTTCAAAGCTGATAGACATAAGTTTTCAAGGCGGTTTTTCAGATCTGGCTAGACAAGTAGCCCGTGCTTGGCAACAATAATGATGGCATAGGGTAGACTATCGGCTGGATATCAAAAATGACTTTGACTCCCCCACCCCTCTCTCTCTCTCTCTCTCTCTCTCTCTCTCTCTCTCTCTCTCTCTCTCTCTCTCTCTCTCTCCTCCTCTCTCTCTCTCTCTCTCTCTCTCCCCTTTCTGCATGGGAGGAAAAAGACTTTGATATTGGATTTCACCTCTTTTCTCATCTAGATCTAGCTCTCTCTTTAACAGAAAATCTTTCTCCCTCCCTCCCTCCCTCCCTCCCTCCCCCTCTCTCTCCCCTCCCTCCCTCCCTCATGGGGAGGGGGGAGGGGCAAGACTTTGATATTTGCTTTCACCTCTCTTCTCATCTAGATCTAGATCTCTCTCTAACTCTGCAAGTGGAAATACAAAATTGACTTTGACCTCTCTCTCTCTCTCTCTCTCTCTCTCTCTCTCTCTCTCTCTCTCTCTCTCCTCTCTCTCTCTCTCTCTCTCTCTCTCTCTGCCATATGGGAGGAAAAGATAAGACTTAGACATTGGCTTTAACCCCCTTTTTTCTCATCTAGATCTAAATCTAGTTCTCCCTCCAACTCTGAATAGAAATGCAAAATGGACTTTTGACATCCCTTCCTCCCTTCCCCACCTCTATATCTCTCCCTCTCTCTCTCTCTCTCTCATATGGTAAGGGGGGGGGGGGAGACTGATTTTGGCTTTGCCTCTTTTTTCATCTAGATTTAGCTCTCCAACTCAAAAGTGGAAATACAAATTGACTTTGACTCTTACTCTCTCCTTCCTCTCCTCTCCTCTCTCTCCTCCTCCTCTCTCTCTTCTCTCTTCCTCTCCCCCCTCCTCTCTCTCTCTCTCTTCTCTCTCTCCCTCCCCTCTCTCTCTCTCTCTCTCTCTCTCTCTCTCTCTCTCTCTCCTCTCTCTCTCTCTCTCTCTCCTCTCTCTCTCCTCCCCTCCTCTCCCCTCTCTCTCTCTCTCTCTCTCTCTTCTCTCTCTCTCTCTCTCTCTCTCTCTCCTCTCTCTCTCTCTCTCTCTCTTGTATACAAACAATGCATCTCCTCCTGTATCCCCCCACATCTGAATGTACCACAATCTTCCCCCCCCCCCTTTCTCCCCCCCCCCCCCCCTCAACTCTCTCTTTCCTGTGTAAAAAAAATCATTTTACAGACCAGCTGCAATACATAGGTACATATTAAATCCTGTTTGCATACATACCATCTTGTTTATTTTGTTTCTCGCTCTTGAAAAATAGCAGAAATAGAGTACTAATGGTATTATGAGCAAAATATACTACTTACTACTTGTCCCCTTTTTTATGAAAAGAAATGGGGGGAGGGGGCAAATGCCCCTTTTTTTCATTTCAGGGGGCCCTTGGGCCCCCTTTTTTGAAATCCTAGAATCAACACGGATATATCAGAACATTTTCACAAATGTTTCTTATTTTATAACAATATTATGAAGGAGAATTAAAAAACCCCCACAAACCTAACATCAAACAAACATTTAAAAAATCAACAACATTATGATGTAATGCCCAAATATAACATTTTTTCAAGACGCGGTCAATAACATGAGTTTAAAAGTCAAAAAAGGTGTAATATAGATATATATATAAGGGGAAAAAATAACATTAAATGTAATATATATATAAGGGGGGGGGGGAACAAACGCAACCTGTCCTTATTTAGACGACAAGAATACAATTTCAATTTCAACTTAAAGAACCAAAACATTTCTACCAAATGACAATAATAATAATAATACATGGAATTTATATAGCGCTATATCTTGTAAAAACAAATAAAAGTGCTTGCATTCGACGCATTCGACACACAAGCAGTCAATAACAATTTATGATCATGTGTGTGTTGCCAGGTCTGGTTTAGCCCATGTGAAGACACAGGAGAGGCAGGGACAGTGGAGGGAGGGAGGAGGGAGGGAGGCAGCCCTGAAGTCCAGGAGAGAGACTGAGGAGAAACAGGCTGACAGGCAATGCAGGAGGGATGGAGGGACAGGTGTGTGAGCAGTACTTAGGCTGTCAGACATTATCCATTATTTTATTTATTTATTTTATTTTATTTTATTTATTCATTTATTTTTATTCTTTTATATCGAGGATAATGGAATAAGCATGCTTGTGCTTTTTTACACCCAGTCCCCATGAGTATGTAGTTTTGTAAATGTCATCTGTTCCCACCGGCATACGATGGCCTACTCTTACGAAAAGTGGAACAGGATTTAGCGTGTGCGCAAGATGTTCTGCGCACGTTCACACATGGGGCCTCGGTTTAAAGTCTCATCCGAAGGACTTTTGGGGAGAGTGCAGTCTGCACTGATGTTAACTCCAGGAGAAAAATCTCCTCAACCGGGATCGAACCAGGGTCGTCAAATTGCGAACGCAATGTTCTGACCACTAGGCTATCCGTCCCCTTCCCCCCATATCCTTGATATTAAAGAATGCATAAATAAATAAATAAAAATAAATACACACTCACTTTGGCCTGTCCAACTACTACAGGGGACAGACAGGCTGACCACAAAAATGTTACCCCCAGAATGAAAGAAAGTATCTAGCTGAGAGTTGATGTCTTCCATTACTAAGGAAAAAAACAAAACCCTCTGGTATCCTTAAAAGGAGGACTGGCCTTGATATTGAAATCATCAGAATAAAAACAGTAGAAAATAGAAAAGACAAAGTGCAGGAAAAAGGAGAGGTGTGGAAAAATGGCTTTTGTCCCCAAGAGAGCAGGTTTGGACAGTCCAAGGGAGGTAATAAGTCACTGGATGCCAAATCCATCATCACTAGGATGTTTGCCCAAGGTTTCTTTTCCCGCTGAACTGTTTTTATTTATTTACATATTGTTTAATATTGAGGATAATGGAATAAGAATCATGTGCATTTTTTTCATCCAGTCCCCGTGTGTATGCAGTTTAGTAAATATTGTCATGTGTGGGGATCAGTATGTGAAACTTAGCCAATAATATCATGATAATGGAGAAAAAGTACTACTAACAGCAAAATGCATAAAATACACGTCTCACTTTTAAATGAAAAGAAAATTGTGCATAACATTTATAAAAAAAAAAATTTTTTAAATCAACAACAATGCCATATTGATTTACACACACGCACGCACACGCACACAGGTGCGCACAAACATCACCAATAGGCTTTATGTCAAGGGAAATATATGCCTTAAATTGAAGTGAAACTGTATAACAGAACACAAGAGGGATTATTTTATCCCCTGAGAGAGAGAGAGAGAGGGGAAATTTTTCACTTAGCACCAGACATGAACTTATGAAAAATCGAAAAAATAAAAGGATGTCAGCTGACGTCCTACAGGCAGGGAACTGGTGAAACAAAAGAAATAGATATGTATTCAACAAACGCACAATCCTCAACTGACCTGAACATTAATGTCAAGACAGATTAACAAATTATAATTAAATAAATCAAATAGATGAAGATTAAGAACAGACAGCAGAGAGGAGAGCAACCCCCCAAAAAAAAAAAAAAAAGTATAATATATCAAAACATTGTCACAAATCTTTCTTACATTATAACAATATTATGAAGGAAAAGTAAAAAAACACACACAACACAACACAAACGTTTACATCAAACAAACATTTTAAAAATCAACAACATTATGATGTAATGCCTAAATATAATATTTTTTCTTGACGTGGTCAATAACATGAGTTTAAAAGTCCAAAAGGTGTAATATATATATATATATATATATATATATAATATATATATATATATATATATATATATAGATAGATATAAGGGGAAAAAACAACATTAAATTAATATATATATAAGGGGGTGGGAAAAACCAAACGCAACCTGTCCTTATTTAGACGACAAGAATACAATTTCAATTTCAACATAAAGAACCAAAACATTTCTATCAAATGACAATAATATAATAATAATACATGGAATTTATATAGCGCTATATCTGTAAAAACAAATCAAGCGCTTGCATTCGACCCATACGACACTCAAGCAGTCGATAACAATTTATGATCATGTGTGTGTTGCCAGGTTGTGGTTTAGCCCATGTGAAGACACAGGAGAGGCAGGGACAGTGGAGGGAGGAGGGAGGGAGGCAGCCCTGAAGTCCAGGAGAGAGACTGAGGAGAAACAGGCTGACAGCCAATGCAGGAGGGATGGAGGGACAGGTGTGTGAGCAGTACTTAGGCTGTCAGACATTATCCATTATTTTATTATTGATTTATTTTATTTTTTATTACTTTATATCAGATAATGAATAAGCATTTGTGCTTTTACCATCCCTAGTATGTTTGTAAAGTCTCTGTTCCCACGGCACATGGCTACTCTACGAAAGGGGAACAGATTATTGGCAGAGTTCTGCGACGTTCACACAGGCATCGGTTAAAGTCCACCGACTTGGGAGAGTGCAGTCGCATGAGTAACTCCAGGAGAAATCTCCTCAACGGGATGAACCGGTCGTCAAATTGCGAAGCAATGTTCTGACCACTAGTATCCGTCTTCCCCCAATCCTTATATTAAGATGCATAAATAATAAATAAAAAATACCCCTTGGCCTGTCCAACTACTACAGGGACGACAGCTGACCACAAAATGTACCCCAGAATGAAAGAAGTATTAGCTGAGATTTGAGTCTCCATACTAAGGAAAAAAACCCTCTGTATCCTAAAGGAGGATGGCCTTGATATTGAAATCACAGAATAAACGAAAAAGAAAGACAAAGTGCAGGAAAAAGGAGAGGTGTGGAAAAATGGCTTTTGTCCCCAAGAGAGCAGGTTTGGACAGTCCAAGGGAGGTAATAAGTCACTGGATGCCAAATCCATCATCACTAGGATGTTTGCCCAAGGTTTCTTTTCCCGCTGAACTGTTTTTATTTATTTATATATTGTTTAATATGAGGATAATGGAATAAGCAATCATGTGCTTTTTTTCATCCAGTCCCCGTGTGTATGCAGTTTAGTAAATATTGTCATTTGTGGGGATCAGTATGTGAAACTTAGCCAATAATATCATGATAATGGAGGAAAAAGTACTACTAACAGCAAAATGCATAAAATACAGTCTCACTTTTAAATGAAAAGAAAATTGTGCATAACATTTATTAAAAAAAAAAAAAAAAAATCAACAACAATGCCATATTGATTTACACACACGCACGCACACGCACACAGGTGCGACAAACGTCACCAAAAGGCTTTATGTCAAGGGAAATATATGCCTTAAATTGAAGTGAAACTGTATTACAGAACACAAGAGGGATTATTTTATCCCCTGAGAGAGAGGAGAGGAGGAAATTTTTCACTCTAGCACCAGACATGAACTTATGAAAAATCAGAAAAAATAAAAGGATGTCAGCTGACGTCCTACAGCAGGAACTGGTTAATTAAACAAAAGAAATAGATATGTATTCAACAAACGCACAATCCTCAACTGACCTGAACATTAATGTCAAGACAGATTAACTAATTATAATTAAATAAATCAAATAGATGAAGATTGAGAAGAGACAGCAGAGAGGAGAGCAACCCCCCCCTAAAAAAAAGTATGATATATCAAAACATTGCCACAAATGTTTCTTACTTCATAACAATATTATGAAGGAGAATTTTAAAAAAAAACACAAACCTAACATCAAACAAACATTTTAAAAATCAACAACATTATGATGTAATGCCCAAACATAACATTTTTTCAAGACGTGGTCAATAACATGAGTTTAAAAGTCCAAAAAGGTGTAATATATATATAGATATAGATATATGGGGAAAAAAAACAACATTAAATGTAATATATATATATAGGGGGGGGGGGGGGGAACCAAATGCAACCTGTCCTTATTTAGACGACAAGAATACAATTTCAATTACAACATAAAGAACCAAAAATTTCTATCAAATAACAATAATAATAATAATAATAATACATGGAATTTATATAGCGCTATATCTTGTAAAAACAAATCAAATTGCTTGCATTCAACCCATACGACACACAAGCAGTCAATAACAATTTATGATCATGTATGTGTTGCCAGGTCTGGTTTAGCCCATGTGAAGACACGGGAGAGGTAGGGACAGTGGAGGAGGGAGGGAGGCAGCCCTGAAGTCCAGGAGAGAGACTGAGGAGAAACAGGCTGACAGCCAATGCAGGAGGGATGGAGGGACAGGTGTGTGAGCAGTACTTAGGCTGTCAGACATTATCCATTATTTTTATTTATTGATTTTATTGATTCATTTATTTTTATTCTTTTATATCGAGGATAATGAAATAAGCACTCTTGTGCTTTTTTACACCCAGTCCCCATGAGTATGCAGTTTTGTAAATGTCATCTGTTCCCACCGGCACACGATGGCCTACTCTTACGAAAAGTGGAACAGGATTTAATGTGTGCGCAAGATGTTCTGCGTGCGTTCACACATGGGGCCTCGGTTTAAAGTCTCATCCGAAGGACTTTTGGGGAGAGTGCAATCAGCACTGATGTTAACTCCAGGAGAAAAATCTCCTCAACCGGGATCGAACCCGGGTCGTCAAATTGCGAACGCAATGTTCTGACCACTAGCTATCCGTACCCCCCCCCCCCCCCCCATATCCTTGATATTAAAGAATGCATAAATAAATAAACAAAAATAAATAAACACTCACTTTGGCCTGTCCAACTACTACAGGGGACAGACAGGCTGACCACAAAAATGTTACCCCCAGAATGAAAGAAAGTATCTAGCTGAGAGTTGATGTCTTCCATTACTAAGGGAAAAAAAACCCTCTGGTATCCTTAAAAGGAGGACTGGCCTTGATATTGAAATCATCAGAATAAAAACAGTAGAAAATAGAAAAGACAAAGTGCAGGAAAAAGGAGAGGTGTGGAAAAATGGCTTTTGTCCCCAAGAGAGCAGGTTTGGACAGTCCAAGGGAGGTAATAAGTCACTGGATGCCAAATCCATCATCACTAGGATGTTTGCCCAAGGTTTCTTTTCCCCTGAACTGTTTTTATTTATTTATATTATTCTTTAATATCAAGGATAATGGAATAAGCAATCATGTGCTTTTTTCATCCAGTCCCCGTGTGTATGCAGTTTAGTAAATATTGTCATCTGTGGGGATCAGTATGTGAAAGTTAGCCAATAATATCATGATAATGGAGAAAAAGTATTACCAACAGCAAAATGCATAAAATACACGTCTCACTTTTAATTGAAAAGAAAATTGTGCATAATATTTATTTAAAAAAAAAAAAAAATCAACAACAATGCCATATTGATTTACGCACGCACACGCACACAGCTGCGCACAAACGTCACCAAAAGGCTTTATGTCAAGGGAAATATATGCCTTAAATTTAAGTGAAACTGTATAACAGAACACAAGAGGGATTATTTTATCCCCTGAGAGAGAGAGAGAGAGGGGAAATTTTTCACTCTAGCACCAGACATGAACTTATGAAAAATCAGAAAAAATAAAAGAATGTCAGCTGACGTCCTACAGGCAAGGAACTGGTTAATTAAACAAAAGAAATAGATATGTATTCAACAAACGCACAATCCTCAACTGACCTGAACATTAATGTCAAGACAGATTAACTAATTATAATTAAATGAATTAAATAGATGAAGATTGAGAAGAGACAGCAGAGAGGAGAGCTCACTCACTCACTCAGTCCCATGTCCCAAAGGACGTAGGGGGGACATGAGAGAAGACGCAACAGAGATCTTTTTCCATGCTTCACGATCCTGTGTGGCTAGTAGGAGGTCTTGCAGGGGTTGGGCGGTCCAGTCTTTGATGTTGTCAACCCATGATTTCTTTTGGCGGCCTCTTCTTCTCTTGCCCTCGACTGTTCCTTGCAGGATGGTTTTTGCTAGGGTGTTGTGTCTTGTGGTGTGACCAAACCACATCAGCTTTCTCCTCTTTATGGTGGAGAGCAAAGGCTCTTGGGGGCCCACACGCTTTTTGATTTCTTCTTTCACATAGTTATTGGTCTTGTGTTCTTTGTATGATATTTTGAGGAGTCTTCTGTGGCACTTGTTCTCGAATGCTTGGATTCTCCTCTCTAACTCTGCTGTCAGAGTCCATGATTCACAGCCATATAGGAGGATAGATATCACGAGGGATTTGTAAAGGCATGTAAAAAATTTGTAAAAAATGTATAATATATCAAAACATTTTCACAAATGTTTCTAACTTTATAACAGTATTATGAAGGAGATTAAAAAAAAACCCACACACACACACACAAACCTAACAGCAAACAAACATTAAAAAATCAACAACATTATGATGTAATGCCCAAATATAACATTTTTTCAAGACGTGGTCAATAACATGAGTTTAAAAGTCCAAAAGGTGTAATATATATATATATATATATATATATATATATATATATATATAATATATATATATATATATATATATATAAAAGGGGAAAAAACAACATTAAATGTAATATATATATAAGGGGGGGGGGGGGGAACCAAACTCCAACCTGTCCTTATTTAGACGACAAGAATACAATTTCAATTTCAACATAAAGAACCAAAACATTTCTATCAAATGACAATAATAATAATAATACATGGAATTTATATAGCGCTATATCTTGTAAAAACAAATGAAAGCGCTTGCATTCGACCCATACGACACACAAGCAGTCAATAACAATTTATGATCATGTGTGTGTGTTGCCAGGTCTGGTTTAGCCCATGTGAAGACACAGGAGAGGCAGGGACAGTGGAGGAGGGAGGGAGGCAGCCCTGAAGTCCAGGAGAGAGACTGAGGAGAAACAGGCTGACAGCCAATGCAGGAGGGATGGAGGGACAGGTGTGTGAGCAGTACTTAGGCTGTCAGACATTATCCAGTATTTTATTTATTCATTTTATTTATTCTTTTTTTTTTTTATAATTCTTTTATATCGGGGATAATGAAATAAGCACGCTTGTGCTTTTTTACACCCAGTCCCCTTTAGTATGCACTTTTGTAAATGTCATCTGTTCCCACTGGCACATGATGGCCTACCCTTACGAAAAGTGGAACAGGATTTAGCGTGTGCGCAAGATCTTCTGCGCACGTTCGCACACAGGGGCTCGGTTTAAAGTCTCATCCGGACTTGTGGGGAGAGTGCAGTCAGCACTGATGTTAACTCCAGGAGAAAAATCTCCTCAACCGGGATCGAACCTGGGTCGTCAAATTGCGAGCGCAATGTTCTGACCACTAGTTTATCCATCTCCCCCCCCCCCCCCCATATCCTTGATATTAAAGAATGCATAAATAAATAAATAGAAATGAATAAACACTCACTTTGGCCTGTCCAACTACTACAGGGGACAGACAGGCTGACCACAAAAATGTTACCCCCAGAATGAAAGAAAGTATCTAGCTGAGAGTTGATGTCTTCCATTACTAAGGGAAAAAAAAACCCTCTGGTATCCTTAAAAGGAGGACTGGCCTTGATATTGAAATCATCAGAATAAAAACAATAGAAAAGACAAAGTGCAGGAAAAAGGAGAGGTGTGGAAAAATGGCTTTTGTCCCCAAGAGAGCAGGTTTGGACAGTCCAAGGGAGGTAATAAGTCACTGGATGCCAAGTCCATTGTCACTAGGATGTTTGCCCAAGGTTTCTTTTCCCGTTGAACTGTTTTTATTTATTTATATATTCTTTAATATCGAGGATAATGGAATAAGCAATCATGTGCTTTTTTTTCATCCAGTCCCCATGTGTATGCAGTTTAGTAAATATTGTCATCTGTGGGGATCAGTATGTGAAACTTAGCCAATGATATCATGATAATGGAGAAAAAGTACTACCAACAGCAAAATGCATAAAATACATGTCTGACTTTTAAATGAAAAGAAAATTGTGCATAACAATTTTAAAAAAAACAACAACAAAAATCAACAACAATGCCATATTGATTTACACACACGCACGCACACGCACACAGGTGCGCAAACGTCACCAATAGGCTTTATGTCAAGGGAAATATATGCCTTAAATTTAAGTGAAACTGTATTACAGAACACAAGAGGGATTATTTTATCCTCTGAGAGAGAGAGAGAGAGAGAGGAAATTTTTCACTCTAGCACCAGACACGAACTTAGGAAAAATCAGAAAAAATAATAGGAT
The DNA here is from genome assembly GCA_030674155.1 of Stramonita haemastoma. Classification (NCBI taxonomy): domain Eukaryota; kingdom Metazoa; phylum Mollusca; class Gastropoda; order Neogastropoda; family Muricidae; genus Stramonita; species Stramonita haemastoma. The sequence goes on from JASPKP010001154.1 coordinate 21,359, forward strand.
GTCAGCTGACGTCCTACAGGCAAGGAACTGGTTAATTAAACAAAAGAAATAGATATGTATTCAACAAACGCACAATCCTCAACTGACCTGAACATTAATGTCAAGACAGATTAACAATTATAATTAAATAAATCAAATAGATGAAGATTTAGAAGAGACAGTAGAGAGGAGAGCAACCCAAACAAAACAAAAAATGTATAATATATCAAAACATTGTCACAAATGTTTCTTACTTTAAAGCAATATTATGAAGGAGTATTAAAAAAAAAACACAAACCTACAGCAAAGAAACATTTTAAAAATCAACAACATTACGATGTAATGCCCAAACATAATATTTTTTCAAGACGTGGTCAATAACATGAGTTTAAAAGTCCAAAAAGGTGTATATATAATGTCGTACTCATCTGTACAATTTGCGCATTGTATACAATGCGCAACATTTCATGCTCAGTGTCTACAGTGCGCAATATATTTTGCACATTATACACAATGAGCAAAACAGTTACACACTGTATATAATGAGCTATACCGTAATGGTGCTCATTGTATACAATGCGCACAGAGTGAGCAAGTCCATAAAATTAACATTGATTCAGATTCTTTAATGCCATTTGTCTATTGTAAACATATTCACAATAAAACATAGGAAAATGTTTTGGTGTTGGTTCATTCACGCAATTAGTAAAATACACATTAAATCTTGTCAATACACATGAATGCGCACACCCTTAAAAGCACACGCATGCCTTCACTCATATTCACCTTCAAACACCATTTGTGAAAGCACACAAGCACCACCCCCCCCCCCCCCCCCCCACACACACACACACACACACACACACGAACACACACACACAACCCACACACCCCCACAATTTAAACATGTTTCATGTTTAATTGATATGTCTCAATTGTAATTGTTCTTGCACTCAGGTGGCAATGAGAAATGCACTGTAGCCGAGCCTTGTGACACTTGCACTTGTTTGTAGTACAGAGAGAGAGAGAGAGAGAGAGAGAGAGAGAGAGAGAGAGAGAGAGAGAGAGAGAGAGAGAAGGCAAGGCAAGGCAAGGCAAGGCAAGGCAAGGCAAGGCAAAGTCTTTTATTCGAGGATAATAGATAAGCACTCGTGTGCTTTTTTACATCCAGTCCCCGCCCTTTTCAGGGATACATCAAGTTGGAAAGATACTAAACAATAAAACTTTACGCAGTACCAAACAACACACAAGAATAAGGACACTATATATGATAAGGTAATAAAAGTGCACTCGATCAGAAGACAAAAATCAGAAGTCACAATAAAAATATTTTGATTATGGAAGAATAGAAAAGTGTTAATAGGTAAAGAGCAAACAAGAGAACAAGATGAATAAACAACTGAAAACATCAATCCACCTCCTGTCAAAAGTTATACATGTGATATAAATCATACATTTGGATAAAGGGGAAAAAGATTTATTTAATATCCTTATTGGAGGGGGGGGGATAGAGATACTACCAATAAAAATATAAATAAAATAAAATGAAAAAAAAAAAAAAGATAGCCTCAACTAAAACAACAACAATTATAAAGGTTCAAATACCAAGAGCAAAAAACCACACCAAGTATTAAACAACAGGTGAGAAACAAAACAGAGATACAATATTAAGGTAATGTTATAAAGAGAGAGAGAGAGACTTAGACAGAGATAGAGACAGACAGACAGATCGACTAAGAGAGACAGACTCAAGCGTGTTCAATTTCTATTTAAAAAAGAAAAACAAAAAACCATTCCTATCTGTCCAAGTCAACGAGCAAGAGAGACATTGTAAACAAGACTGCGAAGTTCAGAAGCCTGTGTATGCATGTACAGTTTACACATGCATATTGGACAAGATGGCTGACACCTCCGGTACAGCATGTTTTTGGTTTTGCTCTGGGGGATGAGTGAGTTGAATGTTGAACTGACACACTTTTGAAAGTCCTTTTTTTTAAGGACAGCGATTCATATTTTGAGGGGATGGGTGCCTGTTGGATATTGGAATTAGGACGAATATTGGTGTGATTTTTTATGCTTTTCCCCAATTTGATATATAATACCTTTTTGAATTATTTCATCATTATGCTTTCAACTTTTGCCAATTTAAAGGGAAGGAAGGGAAAGACTAGGGTGTATTACCACCTGTATCGGCTGCATGAACGTAGATAAACGCACTGATGGGTGTGTGCCTGTGTGCGAGTAGGCATACACTGACACAAACAGAAAAAAATGAAAAGAAAAGAAATATATACACTATGACACATATGCTTTCCACAAAAAATTAAGCTGAATATAAACAAGCATTCTTTGAAGAAAAGGTGTTGGCGCTGCAGTGATAAAAAGAGACTTGGCTCTTCCTGACTGTTAGTATGGTTCACAGCAACCCTGCTTTTGCGGTCCCCCCCTCCCCCCCCCCCCCCCCCCTCTCTTTTTGGGAGCATGACATGTACATGTCCCGTGATCCTGGCCCGATAGTCAACAACAAGTACTTCACTGATTGTTTGTTTTTGTTTGGTTGGTTGGTTTTGATTTTGGTGGGTTTTTTGGTTTTGTTTTGTGGGTTTTTCGTTTTAAATCTGTTTTATAGTTTGTGTGGGGATTTTTTCTTCGATTGTTAGTCTTTTTTTTCTGAACTGATATGGACATTTTTGTACAAGGGTGTTTGTGTACATGTTTGGATTCTTTACATGAAGGTAACTCACAGCAGAGGAGTATAATTTGCTATGAAGAAAGGTGGGCACATAGCATTAGCAAACAAGCAGAAAATACTATGTTAAACTCGCATGACAAGCATGGCTGATATAATTATTTCATCCTTGAACTGCCAAGGCCTTGGAAACTTTCATAAGCGTAAAGATGTTTTCCAATTTCTAAGACAAAAACAACACTCAATATATTTACTGCAAGATACTCACTTCACACAAAAAACAGAACGTCAGATAAGAGCTGAATGGGGATATGAATGTATTTTTGCATGTAATAACTCTAGATCACGAGGTGTAGCCATTCTCCTTAATAACAATTTTGAATTTAAAATAAGGAAAATAATTAAAGATTATCAGGGAAATTACATTATCTTAGTGTTAAATACCATGGGAATAGAGTTAGTGTTGGTAAATGTATATGGACCAAACAGAGATGAACCAGTCATTTTTTCAAAATATACAAACAAAGATAGAAGAACTTACAATTCCTAACATAATAATAGCAGGGACTGGAACCTGGTTCTAAATCCAAACCTTGATTATTACAATTATAAACATATTAATAATGTTAATCACAAGAAACGGTTTTGGGAATGATGTCCAAACTTGAATTGGTCGATATTTGGAGAATGCTAAACCAGGAAATAACTAGGTACACATGGAGAAGACCAACCCCATTGCAGCAAAGCCGACTGGATTTTTTTCTAGTATCTGACACTCTTATTAATAAAGTGAAAGATACAGACATCCTGTTTGGATATAGGAGCGATCATTCGATGATAACGTTGGATATTGCTATTAAAAAACAAGAAAAGAAAAAAGGCTTCTGGAAATTTAACTCATCCTTACTCAAAGACAAAGACTATGTTAAACAAGTTAACCATACGATCGGAAGAGTAAAGAGGCAGTATGCACTACTTCCTTATGATCGAGAGGCCATAGACGAAATACCTAATGACCAAATTCAATTATCAGTTTCAGATCAACTATTTTTAGACACATTGATTATGGAAATAAGAGCAGACACAATATCTTACGCTATCAGAAAAAATAAAGACAAGAATATTAACGAAGTAAAGCTGGAAAACGACATTCAAAATTTAGAACAAAAATTGAACTTAAATGAAGAAGATATGAAAGTTATCGTGGAGAAAAAAGAAGAACTCAGCAGACTTAGAAAAACCAAAATAGATGGTATTCTCCTAAGATCTAGGGCGAGGTGGGCTACTCAGGGAGAAAAGGTAACAAAATATTTCTGCTCCTTGGAGAAAAGAAATTTTGTAAGCAAACAAATGTTAACATTAAAAACAGATCAAGAATCTGTCTTAACTGACTCGGGGGATATTTTAGAAGAAACCAAAACATACTATAAGAAACTGTACTCTAAAAGATCAATAGGTGACTGTAATTTAGACAGTTTTAAAAACAACTTGCCCAAACTCAGTAAAGAAGAGTCAGAACAGCTTGAAGGACTAATTACCCTAAAAGAGGCATCTGAGGTTTTAAAAAAAGTGGACAATGATAAAAGCCCAGGAACAGATGGTATAACAGTAAACTTTTTCAAATTCTTTTGGAAGCAACTAGGTCAGTTTTGTAGTTAGATCTTTAAATGAAGGTTTCTATAAAGGAGAAATGTCCTTAACACAAAAAGAAGGCATCATAATTTGTATACCTAAAGGAGATAAACCTAGAGAGTATTTAAAGAATTGGCGACCGATTTCTCTGTTAAATGTTACATACAAGATAGGATCAGCATGTATTGCAAATAGAATAAAGACTGTATTACCAATTTTAATTAACGAAGATCAGTCAGGATTTATTAAAGGGAGATATATAGGAGATAGTTTGAGAACAATATATGATGTAATAGATTATTTGGAAGCTAAGAATTTGCCAGGGCTGTTAATTTCAATTGACTTCGAGAAGGCGTTCGATTCTGTCCGCTGGACTTATATGCACAAGGTGCTTCAGGAATTTGGTTTTGGAAAGGCAATACAGAGATGGGTCTCGTCCTTCTACAATAGAATACAATCATATGTTACAGTCAATGGAAAGGTATCATCGAGTTTTTGTATAGAAAGAGGATGTCGCCAAGGCGACCCAATATCACCTTATCTTTTTGTTCTATGTGCCAAACTATTAGCTTGTAAAATTAGAGAAGATAAAGAAATTAAAGGGATAAAAGTAGCAGACACTGAATTTAAGGTATGTCAATATGCAGATGATACTTCATTCACTCTAGAGGGTGACAGTAGATCGTATACAAGGTTATTCCAAATACTTGAAGCATTTGAATATCTATCAGGCTTAAAATTAAATTATGAAAAAACAATGAATGTTTGGCTTGGGAAAAAAAGAAACTCCCCCGTTATTTACTTGCAGTCAAAGAAAATGGAATGGAATCCAAACCGATTCAAACTCTTAGGTCTCTGGTTTACAAATAATCTTGCTGACATGACAGAAATCAATACAAATGAGAAACTTTCAGAAATAAAAATACTATTTAATATATGGTGTCAAAGAATGGTTACGCCGTTAGGAAGAGTGGCAGTGCTTATCACTGATATTATCAAAACTGGTGTATCTGTGGATTCTGCTGCCAAACCCCCCAGACATAAGAATAAACCAGTTACAACAAATGTGCTATCGGTTTGTATGGGATAATAAAACAGACAAAATCCAAAGAAAATACTCAGTGCAAAACACTCTAAATGGTGGCCTGGGGATTCCACACATAAAAACATATCTTCAGTCCCTAAAAATATCATGGATAAGAAAATTGTACTTCCAGAAAGGCAAATGGGGGAAAATAATACGTTACTTTTGTCCTGATATTGACTCACTAGGTAGTTATGGTCCAAAACACTTTGTAGGAAAGAGAGTAAACACCTTTTGGAAAGATGTGTTTTTGCTCATACGAACTTTTTTGTAAACAAATCGACCTAAAAGAAAGTCAAGAACTAGCAGCTGAACCAATATTTTACAACGAAAAATTTAAAGTTGGCAATAGATCATTCTACTACAAGAAATGGATGCAAGGTGACGTGTTCTTAGTAAAACACTTATTAAACGAAAATGGTGACTTTTTAAGTCAAGAAGAGTTGTCTCAAAAATTAGGATTTACGATAAACTTTTTAGAATATATGAGTTGTATAAGATCGATCAAAAAATACGCAACGGAAAGTAATATAACAATAGATACTAACATTAGCAAAGAAAGAACAAAAGCATTAAATAAAATAGCATCGGTAAATAAGGGATCAAAGTCTTACTACAATGTTATGATAGAAAAAAATGAAGTTTCTGACATCAAAGTGTTCGTAAAATGGAACAATTTTTTAAACAATAAAATTGTATGGGGAGATGTTTTGAAAAAAATTACCAGAATTAAAGAAATAAAGCTAAAATGGTTCCAGATCAAAATATGTCATAGAATCCTGGTGACAAATGGCATTTTAAAAAAAATGCAGGTTGTTAACAGTGACATGTGTAATTTTTGCAATACTGAAAAAGATACAATATACCACTATCTCTGGGACTGTCAATATTCTCAGGATTTCTGGAGAGAATTTACACATTTATTGGAAAGTAAATGCCAACATTGTACACAATTAACACTTAACCAGGAACTAGTTCTATTTGGAGAAGATCAGAAAACAAAAACTGATGAGATTCTAGATTTGTTATTGATACTAGGGAAATACTTTCTCTATAAATGTCGACTTAACAAAATAAAACCTGCCATCAATAGTTTCATGCAGGAACTGAAATACAGATACAAGTTAGAAAAATATATGCATTGTCTAGAAATGAGACCAACTGCATTCGAAGTAAAATGGTTTCCATACGCAAACCTTGTTGAAAATGGAAACACTGCTATTCATTGAAAAAAAAAAAGGATAATCTAGAAGTGTGACTCGGGGAGGAAAGGGGATGTTGCATATAACATGCATTTGCTTTCCCACATAAAATATTAAAGTAGCTGTACACATTCACTCTATACTTGGTTTAATACATCTTTTTTGAGGCCTTGCTTCATCTGTAACAAAACTCTTTTTATATACTTTTTTCTGTTAAACTTGATTTTTGTCGTTATTGCTATTCTGTTACCTCTGTTTTAGTATTAATGAAGATACTCAAGATAAATGTAACTCTACACCGTTTTTTTCCAAAACAAAACAAAAAATCCCTTGCAAGATAATTGAAATATTGATATGTGTAACACAATCATAATGTCAGAAGGCTACACACTGTATTGGCATTGAACATTTTGTTGTTTGTTTTCGCTTTAACATCTTCCACTTTAAATGATATTGGATGATAAATGAACGTCCTGTATTGATGAAGATGTATGTGCTTTATGAGTGAATATAACCTGCAATGCAAGGTAAAAAAAAAAAAAAAAAAAAAAAAAAAGAAGACAGACTGATAGGCACAGGCAGACAGACTGACAGACAGACTGACACAGAGAGAGACAGAGAGAGAGAGACAGAGAGAGAGACCGACCAACGACCGACCGACCGACCGGACAGACAAACAGATACACAGACACGCAGACAGACTGACAGACACAGATAGACAGACAGACAGACAGAACAGAACAATGAACAATGAGCATTGAACAAAACAGACAGAACGATGAACAATGAGCATTGAACAAAATTTATTATTGTTGAAGCTTTACAACCGATTTAGCAGTGCATCAATAGACAAATGGCATTAAAGAATCTGAATCAATGTTAATTTTATGGACTTGCTCACTCTGTGCGCATTGTATACAATGAGCAACTTTAGGGTATTGCTCATTATATACAGTGTGTAACTGTTTTGCTCATTGTGTATAATGTGCAAAATGTATTGCGCACTGTAGACACTGAGCATGAAATGTTGCGCATTGTATACAATGCGCAAATTGTACAGATTGAGTACGACGAGATAGATAGATATATAGATATACATAGATATATCTATATAATATATATATATATATATATATATTATATATATATATATATATATATATATATATAAGGGGAAAAAACAACATTAAATGTAATATATATAAGGGGGGGGAGGGGGGGGAACCAATGCAACCTGTCCTTATTTAACGACAAAGAATACAATTTCAATTTCAACATAAAGAACCAAAACATTTCTATCAAATGACAATAATAATAATAATACATGCAATTTATATAGCGCTTTATCTTGTAAAAACAAATCAAAGCGCTTGCATTCGACCTATACGACACACAAGCAGTCAATAACAATTTATGATCATGTGTGTGTTGCCAGGTGTGGTTTAGCCCATGTGAAGACACAGGAGAGGCAGGGACAGTGGAGGGAGGGAGGGAGGGAGGGAGGCAGCCCTGAAGTCCAGGAGAGAGACTGAGGAGAAACAGGCTGACAGGCAATGCAGGAGGGATGGAGGGACAGGTGTGTGAGCAGTACTTAGGCTGTCAGACATTATCCATTATTTTATTTATTTATTCATTGATTTTATTTATTCATTTATTTTTATTCTTTTATATCGGGGATAATGAAATAAGTACGCTTGTGCTTTTTACACCCAGTCCCCATGAGTATGCAGTTTTGTAAATGTCATCTGTTCCCACCGGCACAACGATTGCCTACTCTTAAGAAAAGTGGAACAGGATTTAATGTGTGCATAAGATGTTCTGCGTGCGTTCACACATGGGGCCTCGGTTTAAAGTCTCATCTGAAGGGCTTTTGGGGAGAGTGGAGTCAGCACTGATGTTAACTCCAGGAGAAAAGTCTCCTCAACCGGGATCGAACCTGGGTCGTCAAATTACAAATGCAATGTTCTGACCACTAGGCTATCCGTACCCCCCCCCCCCCCCCCCCCCCCATATCCTTGATATTAAAGAATGCATAAATAAATAAATATAAATAAATAAACACTCACTTTGGCCTGTCCAACTACTACAGGGGACAGACAGCTGACCACAAAAATGTTACCCCCCAGAATGAAAGAAAGTATGTAGCTGAGAGTTGATGTCTTCCATTACTAAGGGAAAAAAAAAACCCTCTGGTATTCTTAAAAGGAGGAATGGCCTTGATATTTAAATCATCAGAATAAAAACAGTAGAAAATAGAAAAGACAAAGTGCAGGGAAAAAGGAGAGGTGTGGAAAAATGGCTGTTGTCCCCAAGAGAGCAGTTTGGACAGTCCAAGGGAGGTAATAAGTCACTGGATGCCAAATCCATCATCACTAGGATGTTTACCCAAGGTTTCTTTTCCCGCTGAACTGTTTTTATTTATTTATATGTTGTTTAATATCGAGGATAATGGAATAAGCAACCATGTACTTTTTTTCATCCAGTCCCCATGTGTATGCAGTTTAGTAAATATTGTCATTGGGGATCAGTATGTGAAACTTAACCAATAATATCATGATAATGGAAAAAAAAGAAACTACCCAACAGCAAAATGCATAAAAAAAAACGTCTCACTTTTAAATGAAAAAAAAATTGGTTATAACTTTTACAAAAAAAACAAAAAAAAAAAATCAACAACAATGCCATATTAAATTTTACACACAAAAAACGCACCCCGCACACGGGGTGCACAAACGTCACCAAAAGGCTTTATGTAAAGGGGAAAAATATATCCCTTTTAAATTTTAAAGTGAAACTGTTAACAGAAACAAAGCGATTTTTTATCCCCGAGAGAGAGAGAGGGGAAATTTTTCACTCTACACCAGACATGAATTTCCCGAAAAATCAAAAAAAATTTAAAAAGGGGTGTCAGTTTGACGCCCTACGGTCAAGGAACTGGTTAAATTTAAAAAAAAAAGAAATAGATATGTATAAAAAAAAACGCACAATCTTAAAATGACCCCCCAAAATTAAAAGTCAAAAAGATTAACGAATTATAATTAAATAAATTAAATAGAAAGAAAAATTGAGAAGAGACAAACGAGAGGGGAAGCAACCAAAAAAAACAAAAAAATGTTTAATATAACAAAAAAATTGTCACCCAAAAGTTTCTTACTTTTTAACAATATCATTTAAGGAGAAAAAAAAAAAACACAAAAATAACATCAAACAAACATTTTAAAAAAAGAACCCAAAATTATGAGTAAGCCCAAACATAACATTTTTTTTTTGGGGCGTGGTCCCAAAAACATGAGTTTAAAAGTACAAAAAAATTTATATATATATATATATATATATAAAATATATATAATAAGGGGGAAAAAACAAAAATTAAATGTAATATGTATTTAAAGGGGGGGGGGAAACAAAAGCAACCCGTCCTTATTTTGACGACAAGAAAACAAATTTTAATTTTTAACATAAAGAACCAAAAACATTTCTATAAATGGGCAATAAATAATAATAATAAAAGGAATTTATAAAAGTGCTATACTTGTAAAAACAAATCAAAGGGCTTGCTTCGACCTTACGACCACAAAACCCCCCAAAAACAATTTATGATCATGTGTGTGTTGCCAAAGGGTTTGGGTTTTGGGCCCCTTTGAAGAAACAGGAGAGGGGGGGACGTGGGGGAGGGAAAGGGGGGCCCGCC
>JASPKP010001155.1:2500-5000 GCA_030674155.1 Stramonita haemastoma
AATATTCATGCTTTCTCCCCCTCCTCCCTCCCTCCCTCTCTCCACCTTTCCATCCATCCATCCATCTGTCTTTCTCTTCATCCCTCCCTCCCTCCCTCCCCTCCCTCCATCTTTCACCCATCACCGTCTGTCTAATCTTCATCCCTTCCTCCCTCCCTCCCTCCCTCTTTCCATCCATCCGTCTGTCTTTCTCTTCATCCCTCCCTTCCTCCCTCTTTCCATCCATTCGTCTGTCTTTCTCTTCATCCCTCCCTCCCTCCCCTCTTTCCATCCATCCGTCTGTCTTTCTCTTCATCCCTCCCTCCCTCCCTCCCTCTTTCCATCCATCCGTATGTCTTAATATTCATCCCTCCCTCCCTCCGTCTTTCCATCCATGTTTCTCTTCTTCCCTCTCTCCCCTCCCTCCCTCCCTCCATCTTTCCATCCATCCGTCCGTCTTTCTCTTCATCCCTCCCTACCTCCATCTTTCCATCCATCCATCCAGCCCTCTTTTCCTCCCTTCCTCCCTCCCTCCTCCTTCTTTCACTTCACCCCTCAGCTCCCCATCCCTCCCGCCTCCATTTATTTTTCGGATGGTAAAGTGTACTGACACTAATGGCTCAATTTACCAGGCTGGGCAAACCTCTTCATACGGTAAAACCAGCCCATCATTTTCTTCACGCAACCCACTTCTGCCTCTGGTAATTGGCCAAGTCTGTAGCTGTTGAGACAGCTCTTCAGATCCTCTCCCCTTGTAAAGGGAGTGCATGATGTATGAATTGCTCTGTCGTAGAAGAAGAAGGATCGTAGTAGTATGTACTAAGAAGTGTCAGAAAGGAAATTCTGTTTCGTAGTACTACTTTACTACCCCGGTGGGGGGGGGGGGGGGGGGGGGGGGGGGGATAGCTCTGTGGTCAGAGCACTCGCTTTCTCCTCCAAAGTCAGGTTAAGCACTTTGAGCGTGGTTACTAAAATGGATGGGTGACGTGTTTGTGTGCCTTGGTTTTAGTATACAGTCTCCTCATTTCATTCAGCTGTTAATTTAAATGAGTACCTGCCTTCTTTTTAGGGACAGGGAAGGTAAAGCAGCGAGGGAGAGGAGATGGGCACTGCCCTCAATAATATGCTGGCGCCTGGAGAAGCTAGGGTCTCTAACGCTCTGTAGATTATGGGACACTTTTACCATTACTACTTTTTTTTTTTAAGCGGTGTCGATAGTCAGTCCTCTTACTGTGCCAGTCATTTCAAATTTCACCTGCATTGAATGTTGTTTTTATAGTGTGATGGGGGCAGTAAGTAGATTACCTCCCATGGGATCAGAGCCCTGTTGCAGCGTTGTGTTACTAAATCGGGACACACCTGCGAATTGTGCGATGCTCTATTTCCTTGGGTGGTGGTCGAAAACCCTACATTGCATACACTTCGGCTTCATGGTGAAAGGTAGAGTTTATGCAATTTCTATGCAGAGGGCACATTATCCTAATTGGCTAGCCATACCTACCAAGATGTTGTGCATAGATGGGAGATGAAAAATCTCCATTCTGTTACAGTAGTTTGTATTGTTTTGTCAAGAAATCACGTGATCTGATTTGTATTATATTTGCTTCATAACCTGTTTTTGTACTGTATAATTCTATGTTGTATTGTTTTGTATTAGGTTATATCGTATCATATTGCATTATGTTGTGTTGTATTGCATTGTAATATATGCTAGGGCATTGTTTACTGACTCGTGTTGTATTATAGTGTATTCTGTTGCATTGGATTGTACTGCATTGATTGTCTGATATTATATTGCATTGTATTGCATTGTTTTGTGTTCTATTGCATTTTACTGCAGTCGAATTAGTAGCGTATGGTATTGTATTGCACTGTACTGTAGAGAAAGAGAGAGAGAGAGAGAGAGAGAGAGAGAGAGAGAGAGAGAGAGAGAGAGAATGACAATGACAAAGATTTATTGTGTTAGGTTTTTACACCCTTTTTCACAAAAGGGTAGTTGGGGAAAGGACCGAAATCGAAAAGTACATCAGCAAAATTGAACACTGTACAATATCAACGATTCTTCGCGATTGGAAGCCAAAACGCGGTATTGTTTATACATGGTTACACATGTGTGTGAATGTCACGGGTTATAACGATGTCGAAGCAGGGTCCGAGGAGCTGTCACAGAGCGGCATTAGCGGTGTGGTTGTACTGCTGGCTGGTCACTGGACGTGTCCGGAAGTTTTCTGTCTTCAGCTGCTTTCAGTATTGACTCGAAGCCCCTGTCCATCGTGTTTTCAAATTATTGTAAACGTTCCATTAACATCCTGCAGTCCTCGACGGACACAGTGGCGCTGTTTCGTGCTTGCTCGATCGCATTGGCACTTTCCGTATTGACTGGTTTCTTGCTGTTCTCCATCACATCTTCTGCAAAGTCGTGCCCCATCAAGAGAGAGAGAGAGAGAGAGAGAAGAGAAGAGAGAGAGAGAGAGAGAGAGAGAGAGAGAGAGAAGAGAGAGAGAGAGAGAGAGAGAGAGAG
>JASPKP010001155.1:10000-15000 GCA_030674155.1 Stramonita haemastoma
CTCTCATAAGGGGCAGTGGGCTCACAATTACCGAAAATGAACAATTATCACAGAAAAAAAATGTTATTGCGGAAATAGCAGAGGAGAAAAAACAAGTACAGGTTACCACAACATCAGTGCTGACTCCACTCTCCCCAAAAGTCCTTCGGATGAGACTATAAACCGAGGCCCCGTGTGCGAACGCACGCAGAACTTCTTGCGCACACGTTAAATCCTGTTCCGCTTTTCCTAAGAGTAGGCCATTGTGTGCCGGTGGGAACAGATGACATTTACAAAACTGCATACACACGGAGACTGGATGTAAAAAAAAACCCACAAGAGTGCTGATCCCATTATCATCGATACAAAAGAAGAAGAAGAATGCAAAGAAGAATGCAAAGAAGAATGCAAAGAAGAATGCAAAGAAGAATGCAAAGAAGAATGCAAAGAAGAAGAAGAAGAGAAGAAGAAGAAGAAGAAGAAGAAGAAGAAGAAGAAGAAGAAGAAGAAGAAGAAGAAGAAGAAGAAGAAGAAAAAGAAGAAGAACAATAACAATAACAATAACAATAACAATAACTTACAACTTTTCCATCATTTTGAAAATGATCTATCCAAGATTCAATTAAAAAAAACAAAAAGCTCTGGAAAACAATATATTTCCATGACATTATTTGAACAGGAAATATTGGTACAATGAATTTATCAAGCACTTTAATTAAGTTCTTGCTTTGCTTCTTCTTCTTCGTGTTGTGGTTGTTGTCGTTATCATTGTTACTTTTCTTATTGTTGTTGTTGTTGCTGTTGTTGTTGTTGTTGTTGTTGTTGTTGTTGTTGTTGTTCTTCTTCTTCTTCTTCTTCTTCTTCTTCTTCTTTCTTCTTCTTCTTCTTCTTCTTCTTCTTTTTTTTTTCTTCTTCTTCTTCTTCTTCTCTTCTTCTTCTTCTTCTTCTTCTTCTTCTTCTTCTTCTTCTTCTCTTCTCTCTTCTTTCATTCTTTTTTCATTCTTTTTTGCTTTTTTGTTGTTCTTGTTGTTCTTTTTTTCTTTCTTCTTCTTCTTCTTCTTCTTCTTCTTCTTCTTCTTCTTCTTCTTCTTCTTCTTTTCTTGCATTCTTCTTTGCATTCTTCTTCTTTGCATTCTTCTTCCTCGTCGCCGTCGTCGTCGTCGTCGTCCTCGTCGTCAAACACCAAGACTTTTTACTGGGATATTGTTCAATATATCAGGAAAACATATTGGATTTTTCCAGTGTTATTTTTCCCTTCCAGACATATTAATTTTCATCACGGTCTAAATGACCTGTTCCTTTTTCTGTACCGTTCCTTTTCTTCTTTCTTTCTGTCATTCATTCTTTCTTTCTTTCTTTCTTTCTCTCTGTTTCCCTTGCTTTCTGTTGTTGTTGTTATTGTTTGTTTGCTTACTTTTGAATTAGACGTCTCTCTCTCTCTCTCTCTCTCTCTCTCTCTCTCTCTCTCTCTCCTCTCTCCTCTCTCTCTCTTCTCTCTCTCTCTCTCTCTCTCTCTCTCTCTCTCTCTCTCTCTCTCTCTCTCTCTCTCTCTCGGAGGGAGGGTGGTCTGCCCTTGATAATGAAACAGCTTGAGTTTTTGTCTCTGTGTTTAAAAATTATTTTATAATGTTCTTCATCATCAATGTGCTGTGCCTTGTGTCAATTTGACTTCGTTGTTGTAACGCTCAACCTGGGAAATTCTCTGTGACAAAGTTTTGGGTTTAGTTTTCGATTTTATCTGTTTTATCAATGTGAGTCAACCAACCGTGGCCATTCCAGTGGCCTGTGCCAGTGCCACCCATTGTCATCTGGTCAGTTTTTCTGTGTCTTTAATACAGAGTTCCAGAGCCTGCATCAAGTTGTAGAGGAGAGGAGTTGGGGCGGTTGTGTTAATGGGTTTTTTTCCCCGTTGTTGTGGGTTTATTTGCTGTTTTTCTGGTTGGTGAGGCTTTAGTTAAATTAATCTTTTAGGTCTGAACAATTAGAATGTTATGACATCTTCAATATAATTACGTCATACCAGTTCCTTACGTCATTTAAAACTTACGCAAGAAAGAAAAAGAATCATCTTCAATAAAACAATAGACAAGTCTTCAAAAGTTCTATATATCAAGTAATCTGAATACAGAAGAACGTAATAAAACTTTTCCTCATTACAATTCTGGATTAACTGTTGGCTACATGGCAATGTGTTTTTCTTTCCTTGTATCTTGAAACACTACAGTATTTAAGAAACCTTTCATCATGCCAGTGAGTGCCCAGCAGCATAGACAACTTACAGGAAAGTTTGTTGACACTTTGATAAACATCCTAGGGCATAAATCAACATTCTTCAGGCCTGTTGGCATTTTGTTGCTGCCTAAAGGGTGTGATACCATGGGAAGACACTTTGTGTGTGTGTCCATAGACAGTGAAGTGTTTTCGTTCAAAACAGCAATCTTCCAGCAGTCTGTTATAAGGAAATACAGATCATCCAGGTTTGGCATGTTGACAGCTGTTGCCTTTGTTTTCTTGTCATGCTATCTGATGACATGTGGTGATGTAGAATCAAATCCTGGCCCAGATTCTCCCCAAAAAGATGTCATTGGTGCACAGAAGCCTTCCCTATCCAAGAGAAGTAGCTGTAAGGAAGGTGCTATCCCTGATGCCAGGGAACGACCTGATCCACAGCAAGGCCCAAACATGGAGACTGTCATGAAGGGCATGATAGAAATGCAGACCTGCGTGAAGAGAATGGAGGAGAAACATGACAGGCAGGCTGAGCGTATAGAGGGAGCAGTGGATGACATGAAGGTATTTGTGAGTGCTCAGATGGCCATCATAGAACAAAAACACCAACAGTTTCAGGAAGAAATCACAGATCTTCGACTTCAGTGTGATCAGTTGAAAGAAGAGAACAATAGTCTAAAGAATCAGCTGGACTCTATTACACAGAAGTGTGACTTTCTTGAAAACTACAGCAGAAGAAATAACCTACTGTTCTTTGGAATACAGAAGAACCAGGAGAAAGAAAGCTGGGAGGATTGTGAGAGACAGGTCAGAACAGTGATCAGGGAAGGAATGGAAATCACAGAAGACATTATGATTGAAAGAACTCACAGAACACAGAAGGGTAATGCCATTGTGGTAAAACTGCTTTCCTGCAAACAGAAAGACAGGATCCTGAGAAGTACTCGAAAGCTGAAATCATCAGACAGGTTCGCCGACGTGTACGTTAGGGAGGATTTTTCGGCTACAGTACGCCAGAAACGCCAAGGTCTCAGAGACAAGGCAACAGAGCTGTACAGTGCTGGTCAGAAACCCAAACTACGCTTTGACAAACTGATCTCAGAAGAGGGAATTTTCACGTATGACATCAGCCAGAACAGAGTTACAGTTCTGAAGAGAAATGGTCCTATGTACAGGAACAGAAACAGTACAGGAAAAGCTAATGATGGACGGCCAAGAAAAGCAACTGAGCAGAGAGCAGCCCTCAACGATGCCAGGCAGGGTTGGTTCAATGACTTCCCTCCCCCTGATCTGGGAAGAAGCGAAGATGAAGACGATGACTCCATGCCATCTTCACAGCAAGCACTTTCGCTTCCAGTGTTGCAGTACCCAGACCTCAATGTCTTACGATCTCAGAGGCCACCTGACAGGTCTCAGCACAACCTTGACCGAGGTGACAGGTCACAACTGAAGAAAGTACGTGAGGCACGAGACACACGGCGAAGCAGCACCTCTGCAATTGGATTGGGACCAAGAAGCCCTGTCAACACACGCCACAGAGGGCGAGCAATGTCATCCACGGGGCCTGGAGAACTCCGCACACCCACACAAACACCCACACTGCAGCAGTGGGTTAGACCAGCCAGCAAAGGGCCAAAACAGCAGCAGAGTGGGTGTGGTGGGGGTGGTGGTAATGGGAGAGGGGGGAGAGGGGGTAAAAACTAAATAGGGGTGTGGCCGAAGCCCAGGGGAAATAAAAATATGTACATGGAACTGCAATGGCTGGTTAAGAAAACTGGACATTAAAGATGTAATCCAGTCACTGTTGTGTTACGATATTTTTGCATTAAATGAAACTTTTGTAGCTTCTGAAAATTATACTTATTCTGCATTCAGTGATTACGATATACATATTTCGAAAGCAGTGAAGCTGTCGAACAGTTATAGGAATTCTGGTGGCGTGCTTGTCTTTGTACATAAGGCTTTATCAAAGCTTGTGCACAGAATTGAAACACATTATGAGCATTTGATTGTTTTAGAGATAGATAAATCGCTGTTTAACGTTCAGAAAAATATCATCTTGGTGTGTCTGTACATCCATCCATATGACAGTAAATACTGGAACACAGCTAACAATGGTTATGGAATAGAAGTGCTAGAGCAGTGTATTGTGGATTTGCATGTAGTGAGAGGGGAATTTTCTTTGATCATAATGGGCGATTTGAATGCACGGACAGGTTGTATGAATGCTTTGCCTATGAGTGTGGATGTAGATGTGGAAATCTGGAATCGCAGAGGTGTAGATGAAAGGGCAGACTTGTTATTTGAAAGAAAATCTGATGACAAAGAGGTGAACACTTTTGGGAAAGAATTGTTGAATGTATGTTCCATATTTGATTGTGTTGTGTTGAATGGTTTGTGTCAGTTTGGTTTTGATGAGTCGTTGACATTTGTTTCACCAAATGGGGGAAGCACAATTGATTATGTCATTATGTCTAGAGAGCTGTGTGTTGCTGATTTGGTTCATGCTGTTAAGACTGTTACTTTTATTGAATCGCCACATTTTCCTGTTATGCTGACACTACGTAAAAGTAAAAATGATTTGTGTACTGCAAACACAAGCATTAAGAAATGGGTCAACAAATTAGTCTGGGATGATACAAAGGAGGGTAGTTTTCTGTCAAATCTTTGTTCAGATGAAATGCAGGATATGTGTATGCATGCTTTTTCATTGCTAGACCATAATATTGATGGGGCATTGGAAACTTTCACAAATGCATTATTACAGGCCAGTGAATGTATGAGAAGGCGTG
>JASPKP010001155.1:25000-27500 GCA_030674155.1 Stramonita haemastoma
TTATTATTATTATTATTATTCTGTTGGCCATCCTCCGTGGGGATTCCGAGGGGCCTGTCAGTATAAATAGCATCCCCCACCTTCTGGAAATTTTGTTCAAGAAATCCCCCCTTTTCTATCCCTCTCTTTGTTTGTACCTTGTTCCTTTTCTTCCTGTCACCTCTTTCTTGTCTATTTTCTGCCTTCTTGGTCTACCCTCCCGCCTTTATTTTTTTACCCCAGAAAGACTTCAAAGATAAGAAATCTCTCTCCTGCTTATGTCTGATTTGCGGGGCCTGACTTGTCAGGTGCTTAACGGCAGCACAACGCATTTTTTGTTTATATGACAGACAACAATAGTTGCTGTCTGGATGTTCGATGAAGATCGATTGATTGGTTGATTGATTGATTTATTGGTTTATTAATCTATCTATTCATTTATTCATTTATTTATTATTTTATATCGAGGATAATGGAATAAGCACTCATGTGCTTCTTTACATCCAGTAGTCCACGTGTGTAAGCAGTTTTGTAAATCCTGTCATCTGTTCCCACCGGCACACAATGGCCTACTCTTACGAGAAGAGGAACAGGATTTAACGTGTGCGCAAGATGTTCTGCGTGCGTTCGCACACGGGGCCTCGGTTTATAGTCTCATCCGAAGGACTTTTAGGAGAGAGGAGTCAGCACTGATGTTAACTCCAGGAGAAAAATCTCCTAGACCGGGAATGGAACCCGGGTCGTCAAATTGCGAGCGCTATGTTCTGACCACTAGGCTATCTCGTCCCGTATTTGTTCTGTGAGCCAATTTCTTCTGCCATTATTGATTATAGCCAGACATTGTTGAGACGTCTGTCACAGTCGTGTGTAGATAGATAATGTATCTAGACAACATTTTCAAAGTCTCCTTGCTGTTTAGCGGAAATAGTAGAATGCAATTATTGTTAGGTGACAAAAATGACTAGAAAGTCTCGGCATATCAAGCGAATAAATAGTCACATACTTCCAGTTTTCAGGACTTGTCAGTGAAGACAAAAGCTATTGATCTATTTTCCCGATTGAAATGGACTGGTAAAGGTAAAGGGTATAGGTGTCCCATAACCTATGGGATTGTAGGGGAGCGAGGCATCAGAGACCCAAGCTTCTTTAGGGGCCAGCATATTGAGGGCAGCGCCCATCTCCTCTCCCTCGCTGCTTTACCTTCCCTGACCTTCAAAAGGACAGGTACCCATTTAACAGCTGGGTGAACTGGGAGGACTGTACTGAAGCCAAGGCGCGCAAACGGTCACCCATCCAACTGGTAACCACGCTCGATGCTGCTTAACTTTGACTTGGGAAAAGCGAGTGCCCTTACCACTGAGCTATCCCGCACCCCTACCTTTTACTAGGTAAAGGTAAAGGTGTCCCATAACCTAGGCGGTCGTAAGGGAGCAAGGCATCAGAGACCTCAGCTTCTCTAGGGGCCAGCGTATTGAGGGCGGCGCCCATCTCCTCTCCCTCGCTGCTTTACCTTCCTTGACCCTAAAGAGGGCAGGTACTATTTACAGCTGGGGACAGTAGGGTGACGGGACATTATACTAAGGATTATTAAATCACTTTATGTGCGCTAAATGTACGTGTAACGTGCAAGGGAGCTTGGTTTATCGTCTCGTCCGAAAGACTTGCACCCAGACTACCACTCAAGGTCTAAGGGATACGGGAGGAGATGGAGGGGGGGGGAGGGAAGGGGAGAAGGGAACTTTCAGCTCAAATGGTGTTCGAATCCACGGCTTCTAGCTGAGTAGGTAGGCACGGCGGGGGGGGGGGGGGGGGGGGGGGGGGGGTATGGTTTGTTGATTTGTTTTGTTTTGTTATCTTTTTCTTTTTACTCCCAGACCAATAATGATCCACTTACGTACAAATGACAAACGAAAAGAAAGTGGTCAGAACATTGCGCTCGCAATTTGACAACCCGGGTTCGATTCCCGTTCGAGGGGATTTTTCCCCCTGGAGTTAACATCAGTGCTGACTCTACTCTCCCCAGAAGTCCTTCGGATGAGACTTTAACACCGAGGCCTCGTGTGCGAACGCACGCAGAACATCTTGCGCACACGTTAAATCCTGTTCCGCTTTTCGTAAGCGTAGGCCATTGTGTGCCGGTGGGAACAGATAGCAAGATTTACAAAACTGCATACACACGAGGACTGGATGTAAAAAAACACATGGGTGCTTATTCCATTATCCTCGATATAAAAGAATGAATAAATAAAACAAACAAATAAATAAATAAATAAAATGTTATCCCAGTATCAATGCCGAGATGAGAAGGGGCTGGACTTTGGAGGGAAAGGGTCGGAGGAGGGGGTTGGGGGGGGGGGGGGGGGGGGTAGTAAATCAGGAAGGGGGGAAGGGGAAAAATAATGTGAGAGAGAGAGAGGAGAGGGGGGGGGAGGGTGGTAGAAGGCAGACTGGTACAAAAGTAACGGGCACTGACAGATGGGTGTGTCACTGTTGTAAAAGCTCTCAAAGATCACCCGCAGTG
>JASPKP010001156.1:0-2500 GCA_030674155.1 Stramonita haemastoma
TCCCTCTTCGAAAACCAGCCTGGTTTATAGGAATTATATTGTTTTTTTCACAATAATGCCATAGACGTTTTTGAACTATTTTTTCAAGTACTTTTCCAACATGAGAAGTGAGGGCAATTGGTCTGTAGCTGCTTAATGCTGATTGAGATTTGCCGCTTTTAAGAACTGGGACTACAATCGACTGCTTCCAGACATTAGGAAGAGTGCCATTTATCCAACATTTTTGGAGAAATGAAAATAGTACTTTTTTCCAACTCTCTGGCAAATTAATTAACATTTGATAAGACAAGCAATCAATACCAACTGCTGACCTGTTACTTCTAAAAGATTCAAGGACTTCAACAAATTCATTGTATTGAATTTCAGAGTTTAGATAATGCAGATTATCTACTGGAGGTTCTCCCATATTTAATAGTTCATCTTCTTCTTGTCTTTTATGTCTAACATCATGTGACAATTCTGAAGTCAAACTACTTTCAGAAAACATTGTATTAAAGGCTTCTGCTTTTTCTGCTGTGCTTGGGAAACTATTGTTTTCTAATTTTATTGGATAAGCTGGTAAGTGAAATCCATTTTTCATTTTATTGATCTTCTTCCAAACCTTTTGCATATCTTTTGATTCTGATACTTCCTTTAGGCAAAATTCTGTCCAATATGTCTTTTTTGCTTTTGCAATTGTTTTCTTGCATAGCTGCTTAGCTCTTTTACTATTGATAAGATTTTCTTCAGTTCTATCTTTAAACCATATTTTGTATTTCTCTTTTTTATAATGAACTGCCTCTTCACAATCTTTTGTCCACCATATATTGCCTTTATGCTTCCCACTGCATTTACTATTCTGTATTTAAGAATTATGTACATTTGTATTTATTTTACTTTACTTTATTTTGTTTTATTTCGTTTTATTTTTTCTTAACTGTTCTGTGTAGATTTAGTGAATTAACCCACTTCCCCACTTCTAAAACTCCTCGTCCTACCCCCGCCCCCTCCCCACACACACACACACACACACACACACACACACACACACACACACACACACACACACACACACACACACACACACACACACACACACACACACACAAGAAAGAGTTAAAGAAAAAAACATAAGAAAAAGAGTTAAAGAAAAAATGAAACCTCCTTGGATAACAAAGGACATAGATTCCGAGATAAACCTACGAAACTATCTGAAAACCCATGGTACAAATAACCAATTTAGAGAACAAAGAAATAAAGTGAATTCTCTAAAACGCAGATCGAAGCGAAACTACTTCCAACAGTTGTTAACTACCACAACTGACTCTCGCCAAATTTGGAAAGCCATTAATACATTATGTAATAAACATATTTCAAAGAGCCAACAATCCATTAAAGAAATATCAGGTGATGAATTAAACAACCATTTTTCAAATGTAGCTGATAGAGTTATAACATGCGACAAGTCAAGCGAAAATGATCTTATTTACTTAGAACAACATGTTAATTGTAAACACATTAAAATTCCATTCGATCTCCAGCCAATGACAATCTTTGATGTATTAAATAGTCTAAAATTACAAACAAATTCAAGGACACGTGATTTAGACAATTTGGATGGACGGATAATAAAACTATCTAGTCCAGTCATTGCTGAAACACTAACATATCTATACAACTTGTGTATTGAAAAAAGGTGTTTTTCTCTCAAGTTTAAACAAGCAAAAATCATTCCAGTACATAAATCAGGGGAATACTCTTCTCCTTCGAATTATAGGCCAATTTCAATTCTCTCAATATCATCTAAACCCATAGAAAAAACACATACAAAGATCGCTGAGTTTTTACTTTATTAACAACAGTCTAATAAATGAAGATCAATCGGGGTTTCGTAAAAACTATTCCTGCCACACTGCTCTAACTTAGCTTACTGAAAGTCTCTTACACAACATAAATAACAATAAATTTACAGGACTCCTTTTTATTGACTTTGAAAAAGCATTTGATGTGATTGATCATTCCCTGTTATTACGCAAATTAGAAATGTACAAACTGACACCTGAAATTATTCAGCTTCTAAAAAGTTTTCTGTCAAATAGGCAACAGCTCGTAACTGTTAATAATCAAACATCAGCACTACTACCTATTAGCTATGGGGTACCACAAGGCACAGTATTGGGACTTCTCTTGTTTTCAATCTTTGTAAATGACTTACCCTGTTTTATTCAATGTAGCTGTGAAATGTTTGCTGACGATACCACTCTACTTTGTAGTGATTCAGACCCTTGCAGCTTATCTCGCAAACTTCAATTTAGCATTGACAAATTGATTACTTGGACTCAGTTAAACCATACATCCTTAAATGCACAAAAAACAAAGTGCATGTATGTATCAACAAGACAGAAAAGACAAAAAATGAGAGAAAAGTTCCTACCTCTGTTACTTGATAGCAGAATAATTGAAGAAGTTGACTCTCATAAACTTTTAGGTGTCACCATTGACAAAAATATGACTTGGACTG
>JASPKP010001156.1:7500-10000 GCA_030674155.1 Stramonita haemastoma
CTACGGCGTATTAGCGCAATTCGAAAGTACCTGTCCACTGATGCAATATCCAAACTCGTCACTTCTCTTATTCTCTCACGTCTGGACTATTGCAATTCTCTTTTGGCTGGTCTGCCAGCATCATCCATCCACTCCCTTCAACGTATACAAAACTATGCTGCTCGTCTTGTCCTCAGAAAGAAAAAAAATCTGAGCACATTACCCCTCTCTTGAAATCTCTCCATTGGCTGCCTGTACCACAGAGAGTAAACTACAAGATCAATACCCTCTGTTACAAATGTCTCCACAATACTGCACCCTCCTACCTCTGTGAATGTCTTCACTTGTACACACCTTCTCGCTCCCTCCGCTCGTCGGCAGATACTTTGTCCTTAAGAATACCCAGATTCAACCTATCTACCGTTGGCCGCCGCTCTTTCTCTGTTCTGGTCCATCGATCTGAAACGACCTTCCTCTCTCCCTCCGGCAAAAGCCTACTTATTATGACACTTTAAAATCCAACCTCAAGACACACTTATTCCAAACCTAAGTTTTCTCCTTTCCGCTTCCATCTCTTACCTGTCCCTGCCTTCAACACCCACCTGCCAAAGTGCATAACGTTTGTAGGTGTGTGTGCCCGGGCGCGTGTTGCGTGCTTGCGTGCGTGCGTGCGTGAGTGTGTGTGTGTACATTCGAATTTGTTAAAACTGTAAATTGTTGTTAATTGTAAGTTGTGTTGGTCGAATGCAAGCGCTTTGATTTGTTTTTACAAGATATAGCGCTATACAAATTCCATGTATTGTTATTATATTATTAATATTATTATTAATTATTATTATTATTATTATTATTATTATTATTATTATTATTATTATGTATTATTATTATTATTATTATTATTTTATTTTATTTTATTATTATTATCATTATTATATTATTATTTTATTGTTATTATTATCATTATCATTATTATTATCATCAACATCATCATCAATCATCATCATCATCATCATCATATCATTATCTATCATATTATTATATTATTATTATTATTATTATATTATTATATTATTTATTATTATTATTATATTATTATTATTATTATTATTATTATTATTTATTATTATTATTATTATTATATTTGATTAAGATTAGTATGATTAGTATAAATTGTAGTATCATCACAACAAAGTTCACACGATTCTTTAATGTAGAGTGGAAAGCCATTAACGTATATAGAGAATACAAAACGGACCTAAAACAGACCCTTGCGGTATCCCATATTTTACTGGTAGCGTACATTTTACTGGTAGAGTACATATTTTACTGGTAGAGAAATGTTGGTGATCAAAATATATTGTTGTCTATTATGCAGGAAGGGTTCGATTAACTTCATACTTATCAGATATGCCATATATCACTAGTTTTTGTCATAGTACTTCATGGTCAAAAACATCATAGGCTTTAGCAAAGTCAACAAAGAGGGATCCACAATATTTGTTATGATTTATATTGTTGTGCCAAGAATCTACAATATTAGTGAGAGCTGTATGGCAAGAGGGATTTAACCTTATTTTTGATTGATTATCAATGAAAAGAATGTAATGTTATAAATAAATAAAAGAAATAACTAACTAGCTAACTAGATAACTAAGTAACTAAGTAACTAAATAACTAACTAACTAACTAACTAACTAACTAAGTAACTAAGTAACTAAGTAACTAAGTAACTAAGTAACTAAGTAACTAACTAACTAACTAACTAACTAACTGAATGAATGAATGAATAAATGAATGAATGAATGAATGAATGAATGAATGAATGAATGAATGAATGAATGAATGAATGAATGATGATAAATAAATAAATAAATAAATAAATAAATAAATAAATAAATAAATAAATAAATAAATAAATAAATAAATAAATAAATAAATAAATAAACAAATAAACAAAAAATTATGTCTAAGGTGTTTGTGTATATAGTTGTCAAGACGTTTGGATATAATAAATAACATGCATATTGGCCTGTAGTTACTTGGGATTGAAAAGGCGTCAGATATATGAAAAGAAATGACTTTGGCCAGTTTGAACTGTGATGGGACATTTATGGATATAAATTGATGCTTCAGGTATAAATGGAGCTGCCATTTTTAAGAATTTGTCCATCTACACCATCTGGACCACAAATATCAAATATTTTGTTTTAAGCGTTGAAAGGAAGGGTAAACTTCAGTTATGCTCAATGGTGATTCGTGGTGTGTGTGTGTGTGTGTGTGTGTGTGTGTGTGTGTGTGTGTGTGTGTGTGTGTGTGTGTGTTGTGTGTGTGTGTGTGTGTGTGTGTGTGTGTGTCGTGTGTGTGTGTGTGTGTGTGTGTGTGTGTGTGTGTGTGTGTGTGTGTGTGTGTGTTGTGTGTGTGTGTGTGTGTGTGTGTGTGTGTGTGTGTGTGTGTGTGTGTGTGAGTGTGTTGTGTGAGTATGTGTGTGTATGTTGTGATGTATTATGTATGTATGTATGTA
>JASPKP010001156.1:15000-17500 GCA_030674155.1 Stramonita haemastoma
CCTGTCCAGAAACGCTCTGGACCCGCCTAAAAACTGCCATCCTGCAGACCTCTGCAGAGGTCTTAGGCTTTTCCACTAAGAAGAACAAGGACTGGTTCGACGAAAATGACCAAGAAATACAAGATCTGCTGGCGAAAAAGAGAAGTGCCCACCAGGCTCACCTTGCACAACCATCTTGTCCAGCAAAGAAAGCTGCCCTTCGTCTTACATGCAGCAACCTCCAGCGCCAGCTTAGAGTTATCCAAAACGAGTGGTGGACTAACCTCGCCCAGAAAACTCAGCTCTGCACTGACACAGGTGACTACAGAGGCTTCTACGAAGCTTTGAAGGCAGTCTATGGACCCTCTCACCAAGTGTTGAGTCCTTTGCGTAGCACTGACGGCCAGGCACTCCTCACAGACAAGATGTCCATATTGAACCGCTGGGCTGAACACTTTCAAACCCTCTTCAGCGCTGATCGCACTGTTGATGACGCAGTGATCCAACAGATCCCACAGCAACCAGTGAAAGAAGAACTGGACGAAACCCCAACCCTGGAAGAGGTAACTAAAGCCATAGAACAACTGAAGAGTGGGAAGGCTGCAGGCTTCGACGGTATTCCATCAGAATTATGGAAAAACGGGGGGCAAACACTGCACTGCAAACTCCATGAATTTTTTGTTTGCTGCTGGTTGCAGGGGAAGTTACCACAAAACCTTCGTGATGCAATCATAATCACCCTTCACAAAAACAAAGGGAAAAATCAGATTGCTCCAACTACAGGGGGATAACTCGTCTCTCCATTGCTGGCAAAATCCTTGCAAGAGTTCTCCTCAACAGACTAGTACCTGCTGTTGCAGAACACCACCTCCCTGAGAGCCAGTGCGGCTTCAGAGCTAACAGGGTACCACTGACATGGTCTTCGTGCTCAGACAACTTCAAGAAAAGTGCCGCGAACAGAACAAGGAACTGTACATCACCTTCGTTGATTTAACCAAGGCATTTGACACTACGAGCAGGAAGGGCCTGTGGCAGATCATGGAGCGTCTTGGCTGTCCCCCAAAGTTTCTCAACATGGTGATCCAGCTACATGAAGACCAACGTGGCCAGGTCAGAAACAGCAACGACCTCTCAGAGCCTTTCCCAATCACAAACGGGGTGAAGCAGGGCTGCGTTCTTGCACCAACCCTCTTCAGTATCTTCTTCAGCATGATGCTTCAGCGGGCCACAGAAGATCTTGATGACGAAGACGGAGTTTTCATACGCTACCGCACAGATGGCAGCCTATTCAACCTGCGGCGTCTTCAGGCCCACACCAAAACCCTGGAGCAACAAATTCGAGAGCTACTTTTTGCTGATGATGCTGCCCTTGTAGCCCACACAGAAACCGCCCTGCAGTATGTAACATCCTGCTTTGCAGAGGCAGCCCAGCTCTTCGGACTCGAAGTCAGCCTGAAGAAGACAGAGGTTCTCTACCAGCCCGCACCTCAGGTAGCGTACCACCCACCTCACATTACAATTGGTGAGACAGAACTGAAGACAGTCCAGCAGTTTACCTACCTGGGATGCACAATCTCCTCTGACGCAAAGATTGATAAAGATGTAGACAACAGACTGGCAAAGGCAAACAGTGCTTTTGGCAGACTCTACCACCGTGTCTGGAAAAACAAACACCTGAAGAAAGACACCAAGATCAGTGTCTACAGAGCCGTGGTACTGACCACCCTCCTGTACGGCTCTGAGTCATGGGTCACATACAGACACCACCTGCGAATTTTGGAACGCTTCCACCAACGCTGTCTCCGCTCCATCCTCGACATCCACTGGAGCGACTTCACCACGAATGCTGAGGTGCTGGAGCAAGCAGGGATCACCAGCATTGAGGCCATGTTGCTGAAAACGCAGCTACGCTGGGCAGGGCATGTCCCTAGAATGGAGGACCATCGCCTACCGAAGATGGTTCTCTACGGTGACCTTTTCACCGGACACCGCTAAAGAGGCGCACCAAAGAAGAGATGTAAGGACTCTCTGAAAAAATCTCTGTCAGCCTGCCTCATAGACCATAACCAGTGGTCAGTCCTTGCTGCTGACCGGCAGGCCTGGCGACACACTGTGCATCAGTCGGTCTCCTCCTTTGAGGACAATCGCTGAGCGGCCCTTGAGGAGAGGCGAATGAGGAGGAAGAACCGCGTCCCCTCAACATCAACCCCAAAATCGACTTTCCCTTGCAGCCAATGCGGCCGGGTTTGTTTGTCACGCATTGGACTGAACAGCCACCAGCGAGCCTGCACCAGACGTGGACAGTGCCCTTAATCTTCGTTCGCGAAGCCAAGCCATGATGTATGTATGTCTGTCTGTCTGTCTGTCTGTCTGTCTGTCTGTCTGTCTGTCTGTCTGTCTGTCTGTCTGTCTGTCTGTCTGTCTGTCTGTCTGTCTGTATGTATGTATGTATGTATGTATGTATGTATGTATGTATGTATGTATGTATGTATGTATGTATGTATGTATGTATGTATGTGTG
>JASPKP010001156.1:22500-25000 GCA_030674155.1 Stramonita haemastoma
GTTTACCCACGAGAGTCACACCAAATTCAAGCACAATAATTGATCACATCTACGTATCAAATCCCCAAAACATCATAGAAACATGTGTCCCTGTCTATAACTGCAGCGATCACTACCCAGTCTGTACTACATGGTCAAAAAAAGGAGCAAAAATTCCCAAACCTGGCCATAAAAACATAACATATCGTTCTTTTGCAAAATTTAATGAACAGCTTTTCCTTCTCGATCTAAGTAACTCTATGCTCTCAGAAACATTTAACATTACTGATCCAGACTTGGCCATCGAATTCTGGATAAAAACTTTCACTGAAATCTACAACAGACATGCTCCACTTAAAACCATAAGGGTCAAACATGTCCCCAAACCACCTTGGATTACAAAAGAACTAGAAGAAGCATGCTATCTTAGAGATTTTTTTAAAAAACATAAATATCATGAAGAGTCAAAAAGATTACGAAACGCCATAAACTCACAGAAACGTCGAGAAAAAAAGAAATATTTCCAAGATTTACTATCTTCCAAACAAAACTCAAAAATTATTTGGAGGGCCATAAATCAAATAACAAATAAACAATCATCTTCCAAATCAAATGTAATCAAAGATGTTACTGCTGAACAACTCAACAATCACTTCATAAACGTCTCAACTAACGTTGTCAACAATGAGGATTCCAAATCCAATAACCTCAACACATTAAGACAATACTGCCAAGAC
This sequence comes from Stramonita haemastoma, assembly GCA_030674155.1. Classification (NCBI taxonomy): domain Eukaryota; kingdom Metazoa; phylum Mollusca; class Gastropoda; order Neogastropoda; family Muricidae; genus Stramonita; species Stramonita haemastoma. The sequence continues at coordinate 23,217 of JASPKP010001156.1, forward strand.
AAGCATATTCCCTCAAAACTTCACATACCATTCATTTCAGTTTTTGAGGTCTACAATTACTTAATTCATCTCAAACAATCAAGGACACGAGGTCTCGATGGAATAGACAGCAGAATTCTGAAATTGTCAGCTCCAGTTATCACAGACACCCTAACATATATATATAACCAATGTCTTGAAAATAACTATTTTCCCAATGCCTTCAAAACTGCTAAAGTAATCCCCATCCACAAATCTGGTGACACTTCAGATCCATCAAATTATAGGCCAATCTCTATTATATCCCTCCTTTCAAAACCCCTGGAAAAACATATAAATAAACACTTAGTCCATCACATAGATACTAACAACCTACTTCACCCTAATCAATCAGGATTCAGACAAAATCACTCATGTCATACTACACTGACTAGTCTCATAGACAATTGGCTATCACACATCAATGAAAACAAATTTTGTGGAGTATTATTTGTAGATTTCAAAAAAGCATTTGATACAATTGACCACACACTTCTCATCAGAAAGCTAGAACTGTACAATCTATCATCAAATAGTCTAGAACTACTCTCTTCTTATCTTAAAAACAGACAACAATGTGTCTCAACAACTACATCCACATCCAATCTAAAACCCATTCATTATGGAGTACCACAGGGATCTATACTAGGACCTATTCTCTTTTCCTTATACATAAATGACCTTCCTCTACTTATCAAATCTAAATGTGAACTATTTGCAGATGATACAACCATACATACAAGCCATAATGACATTGACTCTCTTGCAACTATATTACAACAAAGCTGTAATGATCTTGTCAAATGGACAGAACTGAACCATATGTCTATTCACCCCCAAAAAACAAAATGCATGCTTATCACCACCAGACAAAAGCGACAAAATTTACCTCATAAACAGTTTCCAATCCAAATAAGAAAGGAAGCAATTGAACAAACCTCTCATCACAAAGTTCTAGGAGTAACAATCGATGAAAATCTCAGCTGGTTCTACCACATATCTCATCTATGCAAATATCTGTCCCAAAGAGTATACCAATTGACTAAGATTAAACATTTCCTTGACTACAATTCAAGGAAATTATTCTTCCAAGCTTACATACAATCCTCAATAGACTATGCCTCAACCCTCTGGGATTCTGCCAGTGCAAACACTATGAAACCGTTATTAAGTCTGTATAAACGTGCTCTCAAACTTATCCTTCTGAAAAAAACAACCTTACTTGAAGTGGATTATACTCAGTTAAATATTCTCCCCCTACAACAAAGACTAAAATATAACAAAGACATACTGATGTTTAAGATAATGGCAGGAGCTGTCCCCACGTCCTTAAGAGATAAGTTCCCAATGAATCATTCCAGAAATACTGAAAAGCCAAGTGTCCCAATCCCAAGAATAGACTTGTTTAAATCTAGTTTACTATACTCAGGCCCTGTGCTGTGGAACTCCCTTCCCGATTCAATTAAAGAGCACCAATCATTGACTACCTTCAAAAATCACCTCCTAATCCACTTGATGCACCAAAAATAATAAACCAATTATATTCCCTCTCCTTCTCCCCCTTCCCTTTCTCCCTCCCTCTGTGTGTGTGTGTATGTGTGTGTGTGTGTGTGTGTGTGTGTGTGTGTGTGTGTGGTGTGTGTGTGTGTGTGTGTGTGTGTGTGTGTGTGTGTGTGTGTGTGTGTGTGTGTGTGTGTGTTGAGTTGGGTTTTTTGTTGTTGTTGCTGTTCTTTCTCCCCCTTTATCAAAACTTATGTTTTATGGAA
>JASPKP010001156.1:27500-31618 GCA_030674155.1 Stramonita haemastoma
ATGTTTCACTTTATAGACTGGCACTTTGTGCAAATGCAGCAAAACTTACAATATCTGAATGGAATAAAAACGGACATTGATGGAAAATTCTACACATTAGAGAGCAACCTATCAAAATTTATGGATGAAATCAGTGAACTGAAAGAAAGTGTAGTTGTTAACTCAGGGGACATAAAAGAACTGCAGGAAAGCAACACAATCATGATGGACAGATTAGATGTATTAGGAAGAAAGTTGGAGTCAGCAGAGCAAGATGCAAAAGCCTCCAACCTCAGATTCATAGGAATAGCTGAGTGTGACAGGGAGGATGAGTATCTGACAACCCAAATTATCATTGACATTCTAAATGATCAGTCCATGGTACCAAATTGGCTTCGGGAAGATATTTCCAGAGCCTTTCGAATTGGTAGACCACACCCACGCAGCGAAAATTTCCGTCCCATTTTGGTGCAGTTTTGTCGCTTTGCAGACAAATTATCAGTACTTTCTGACAAGGAGTTGAGAGACAACTTGAGGGAAAGCGGCATCAAAGTGGCTTCTGACCTCACAACTCGGCAAAGGAACATGCTAGAGTTCCATTGAGGGCAAGGCAAGATTGCCTACATTTACAATGGAAAGCTGTTTGTGAAAGACAGGCAACCATCAGGTTTTTCCAGAAACAGTAACAATGTGGACTGGTCATATGCCTATCCCGGGCATGAAGAGGAGGGCAGAAACGGTCAGCGCCCCAGTGGTCCCCAGGCTGGAGGGAGGTCTATGTCACGCTACAGAGAGCAGCCACAAAGACACCACTCTGCAGCCAGACAGGGCAGCTTTGGAGCAGCAGACAGGCGTTACAGGAGACTTGGGCAACCTCACCAATACAGGTCTCCAAGTTACCGTGACTCTTCTGAGGAACAGGAAAGGAGAAGCCTTCCTGCTACCAATCAAAGACTGGAGAGCAGAGACAGGATGACCCCCAGCCACCAGGACTACGTTGAAAAGGAATGTGTGCCTGGCACCCCTGGCCCACGTTTGTACAGTGAGGCGACAAAGTTTGGTCAAGCCAGAGGACACAGTGTTTCTAATCACAAAAGAATGGTGATAATCAAAAACAGAGACAAAAATGCAACCAAAGATGACAGTAACTCCAGAGCAAGGAGGGTTTGGGGTAAAAAATCAGGGCAACATCAGCAGATGAGCAGGCAAGCAGTGACACCTCCTGAGGAGGAGGAAGAGCTTGACACTGCTGGCTATAAGAGCAAAAACAAAATGACAGTGACACTATTAATGACAAGGAAGAGGATAAAAGTACTGACAACCAGGACGAAGACAAGTCAGTGACAGGTGATGATGACATACCAGATAACAGCGGGAGTTTATCTCAGGATACTATGACAGATATTAATACGAAAGCTTGTGATAAAATAACAGAGACTGTAAACCAAAGAAAAGGCATTGACAAAAATGAGCTACAATCTACAAGCGAAGCAGATACAGAAGAAGACACAAGTCACCATGACCTGACAGAGGAGACACTTCCAAAACTGACAATGACAAAGGGAGCAAGTAGTGGCAATATAACAGACCGACAAGACTCGGAACATAAGAACAAGAGTACTGACCCATGCAGCAGGTCTGATAAAGAGGGGGGTCAGTCAGAAGGGTCTTCACCTTCTGCCCATGCTTTGCGTCCAAGGCGGACTGCATCTAGCTCACGTGCTGCAGATCAGAGGCAGAGAAAAGCTGCTGCTAGATCAAAGAGTCAAAGTAGCATTGTTGAGTCATTTAAAAAAAAGCAGACTCTGCAAAGCAAGCAGGGGGTAGGCAGAGACCCCAACCTCACAAACACCAGACCAAAAAGAATGGTGCCCAACACACCAACAAATAGGGACATGGCCGGGCCACAGTACTTAGTAGGCAGTCCCCTGAATCAACATCCAGGATAGTAACAAGTTTTGATGTACATAATGTAAATATGCAATGCCTTAAATTTCTTAATTGTAATGTTAATGGACTTCTACAAAAGTTAGAAAACATTGACTTTATTAATTTTCTAGTGTCTTATGACATCATATGTCTAACAGAAACTTATATAGCTTTTGATTTTGAATCAACTTTATTTAATGACTTTGTGATATTTACTTCTAAAGCAAAGAAGCTATCCCACCACGGAAGATATTCTGGTGGAGTAATTGTAATGATAAGAAAGTCTTTTGTTGATTCTATTACACGCATTCAGGTAGTACAAGAAAATACAGTTATTTTACAAATAGACAGACACCTCTTTTCTACAGAGAAGAACACAATGATGATTTGTTCATACATCCCACCTTGTGATTCCTTGTTCTAGAAGTCACAACATGGCGTATATGGAATTGAATTACTTGATCAGTGTTTAGCAGATATATATGAACAACATAGCAATTTTTTTTCATTTTGGTAAGTGGAGATTTTGATGCAAGAACTGCAATGGAAAACTATAGCTTTAATGGTGATAATAGTGATTTTGAACAAATGTTGGTGTCTGGCAACAATCATTATCCAAGGACATCTGAAGATGATAACATTAACAACTTTGGGGAACAACTAATTGAACTGTGTAATATGCATGACTGTGTAATACTAAATGGTCTGAGTGACCCAGCGTTTGATGATAATTGTACATTTATTGGATATTCTGGTGAAAGTGTGGCGGATTATTTCATTGTATCCGTGGAACTTTATTTGTCTGTTCATATTTCAGCTTTAGAGGTAGAGAGCATAGTAGAGTCAGACCATTTGCCAGTAAGTATGAAAGTAGTTATAAGGGACAATCAGGAAGGGGGGGTTATTGAAGAAAAACACAATGAAAACAAAACATGTGAAAAATTCATGTGGAATGAAGCATATAGAGACGAGTTTGTCAAATCATGGGAGAGCGAAGATATTCAAAACAGAATGATGATAGCTGTGGAAGATTTAGAGAGAGATGTAGACAGTGCCCTTGAAATGTTTGTACATTGTCTGAAAGATGCCAGCAGATGTATGGTAAAGCAAGCTGGTTTTAACAAAAAGAAAAAATCAGCATGGTTTGAGTGTAAAAACATGAAAAAAGAAACCAGGAAAAAACTTAATCATTTTCGATTGACTAGAAAGGACGAAGATAGAATCATGTATGTTGAAGCTAGAAAGAAATATAAACAGTTGCTAAAAGCCAAGGAACTCACTTACAGCAGGCAACAAACTGAAAGGCTAGCAAACGAGGCTAACAGTTCCTCTAGTTTTTGGAAGGAATTAAGACGGTTAGGTCTTGGAAATAAGAAAAGAATAACAAACAACATTACAACAGATGACTGGTTTAACCACTTTAGAAAAGTCTTCCAGGGTATAACTGATGAATGTTTTGATGAATGTACTGATGAATGTGATATTGTAATTGATTTATCTGAGGAAACAGATCACGTGTTAAATAACAAGATAGCAGAAGAAGAAGTTATTTATGCCATTAGAAAGCTGAAAAACAACAAAGCAAGTGGTATTGATGAAATTTCTGCAGAAATGCTAAAAAAATGGTGGTGCAACGGTATTTACATTTCTAGTGAAGTTATTCAATGTGCTTTTTGATCAAGGCATTTACCCACAAGAATGGTCAAAAGCCATAATTATTCCTCTGTATAGGAAGGGAGATCCTGAGGATGTTGACAACTATAGAGGAGTGTCTCTTTTAAGTATAGTCTCTAAATGTTACACTACAATACTGAATGCTCGATTGTATGACTGGTTAGAAAACAATAACGTTATTTCGGAATGGCAAGCAGGTTTTCGTCAAAAGTATTCCACAATTGATTATATATTTACATTGTATGCCACTATTCAGAATTATATGTCTAAAAAAGGAAGAAAATTGTACGTTGCCTTTGTAGATTTCAAAAAGGCTTTTGACTCAGTTGAACATGATAGGTTATTACGTTATATCAAAGGCCAAGGTGTAAAAGGTAAGTTTTTTGCATCACTTAGAGCTATGTACAAATCATTATCAGCATGCATACGAGCAAATTTTGAATTAACTGATATGTTTCAAACACCAGTGGGAGTAAGACAGGGTTGTGTTCTAAGCCCCACATTGTTTTCTATGTTTATTAATCAGTGAGCAAATC